>SJXQ01002801.1:27175-84057 GCA_006408695.1 Aepyceros melampus
CCCAGCAGATGTTGGCAATTTGATCTCTGGTTCCTCTGCCTTTTCTAAAACCAGCTTGAACATCTGGAAGTTCACAGTTCACATATTGCTGAAGCCTGGCTTGGAGAATTTTGAGCATTACTTTACTAGCATGTGAGATGAGTGCAATTGTGCAGTAGTTTGAGCATTCTTTGGTACTGCCTTTCTTTGGGATTGGAATGAAAACTAACCTTTTCCAGTCCTGTGGCCACTGCTGAGTTTTCTAAATTTGCTGACATATTGAGTGCAGCACTTTCATAGCATCATCTTTCAGGATTTGAAACAGCTCCACTGGAATTCCTTCACCTCCACTAGCTTTGTTCATAGTGATGCTTTCTAAGGCCCACTTGACTTCACATTCCAGGATGTCTGGCTCTAGATGAGTAATCACACCATCGTGATTATTCAGGTCATGAAGATCTTTTTTGTACTGTTCCTCTGTGTATTCTTGCCACCTCTTCTTAGTACTTTCTAAATATAATCAGTATCTATGTAATATATTAAAAGAGTTAGAACATCAAACTTAAATTAAAACAGCCCTTGTTTAAATAAAAAGTGAAAGAAAAACAAAGGACTGTTTATATATATGTTCAACCTTTATCAAGATATTAATTGAGTGATTGTGTACTTCACATCCCAGGTACATAAGTGACTTGAGATATATCAGTATATAGTTTCATTATTGGTTTCATGATGTTTCAAGCGTGTTCACAATTTCCTAGCTTAATTTGCCCTTGAGCAAACACTTTCAGGGCCATCAAACTTGATCATAATTGATGACAGTCATATACATTACCATCATATTTTCGGCATTGACCTGGACAGAAAGATCTTGAATGAATAAGATAGAAATTTATCTCCATCTACTTGTCTACTATAAGGGCCCTTCCTATTGTAGTAAGACTTTCATTTAATTTTTCTTTCCTTAGTAGAGCCTTCCTTCCTCCAGCTTCATTCTTACGAATAAAATTTTTCATTCCTAAAGTATATAGATGTGGTGACAGTGAGCACTACTAAGAGAGCCTCTGCTATCTTCTAGTTGAATTCATTTAAATAGCTCAATACCAATGTATTTCTTACCTTAGAAAATTGCACCATTACTCTTCATCTAGCCAATTTATACATTTTCACATTTTCCAAATTAGAATTGCCTCCCTTTTTGCATAATTCTAAACTTTTATGAGTGGGAGTATTTGAGAATATTGCCCCAAATTTACAAAATTTCTTGCTACATTAGTCTAAATTGACTGTGTAGAAAACCTTGATTCATTTTGATATAAACATTCAAAGTCTAAATAACAGACCTGTATCAGTAAGAAAAATATCACATAGTGTGAACATATCTTAGAGAATTAATATTCATAAACATGAAGATTAATTTTGCACATAACATAAATACTCTCTTGTAGTAGTGTTGAAAATATAATTTCATACATTATTCTCTATTTTCCATAAAAAATGACTGAATAAGTCAATGCTTTACTCTATTTTCCATTGCTCTGCCAAGGCAAACTTTTTTTTTTTTTTTCAAGGCAAACTTTATCTTAAATGTATCTTCCTATGAGCAGGTCACAGAAATGAACTACATGGACCTTTGTTCATATAGTCAATGTCAAACTATTTTATTTTGCAGTACCTTCCTATATAGATACAACTCATATATTTTTAGTTTTAGTTTTCTTCATTACAGAAACCTTAAGGAATGAGGAAAAACTCATTCCTACATGCAGAATTTTAATTATGCCTCTCAGATGTGTGCCTTTAATTAACTGGTGGCATTTCCTTTGTTCAATTATTATAGTTATGTACAACTGTCATAAACTTATAAATTTTAATTAAGGCTGCCCCAAACCCTAGTTATATAGTGTCCACATAGGAATTTGCCAAAGGCTTAACTGTAAGTAAACCAACAATGAATAAATCCATGAACTGCCCACTGGGATTTGTTTTACAAATTAACACTTGTGTGGAGATAATGAGGTTCTACAGTCCATAATACCAAACAATGTTTTATAAAACCACATTTTTAAAAGTGAAAAATGCATTGTAAAAGACTTAATTAACTATCATATTATTATTATTTGTTGCTATAAGACAATAACTACATGGCTATATATCAAGTTAATTCACATGAGAACTCATTTGCATTACTAATTAGAAGCATATATTTTTTCTGATTGTACTTTCTAGATAAGTCAAGATCTAATACTCTGGATATTAAACTTGATAATGTATGGGTTCTAGATAAATGAATAGATAAACTTGATATACTGTGGATTTTAAGAATGCAGCAAGGTCTGGACAAATGATTTGAATGAAACATTAAAAATTGTGCTGTATTTATATATAGCTCACAGAACGGTACAGTGTTAGTCATTCAGTCGTGTCCGACTCTTTGTGACCTTGTGGACTGAACCCCACCAGGCTCCTCTGTCCATGGAATTCTCCAGGCAAGAATACTGGAGTGTGTTGCCATTCCCTTCTCCAGGGAATCTTCCTAACCCAGGGATCTAATTCAAGTCTCCTCCATTGCAGGCATATTCAGGGAAGCCTTTCTATAGCTCAAGTCAGGATAGTAAATTCAACGTTTCAAAGAGATTTTTCTCTTTGGATCCATCTCAGGTTGAATAGGTAGCCATAGTTTGGAGTGTCAAACTCTTTCGTTGGCTTAAATATTTCCAAAGATAAATATAAGAAACTCATCTGGTCACAACCCAAAGATTATCTTAATGAGAAAATTAAGAGCTAAATAACTCTAAACACCTCATTTGCATAAAAATGCATCTTCCCTAAAGCTAAAGCAGCATGTGTGTTGTAAAATATAATTACAGGTCACACCCTCTTACCTCACATTCAATAGATTTTCATTTGCATATTCATTGAAGGTCTCTGTACACAGATTTTCCAATGGCAACAGAATATACTTTGTGGACTGGCTCCCCCTCAGGCAGAATGAATATATGTAGTAAGACTTCTAATGCCTTTTTAAATTTAATCAATCTGATGAATCCTTGTTTAGAATTCTAATGAGTAGTTAAAATTATTTTAATTATTAATTGATCATATCAAAAATATTTATAAGCATAAAACTATCAAAGAAATAGTAATGTTTTTACTCTGAGAATGTAAATCAGAAAATGGCTTGTGCTCCTGAATGCCATTGAAAATGCTTCTTCATGTGGCTCTTTCAGGTATCATTATTCTAAATACCACAAAGAATAACAAGCAATAGAAGCAGTGAGAAATTCAAGTATGATGAAAATTAACCATATAGCGGGTATGAAGAACATATGAATTGATTTTCCATCTGACTTTCTAAATCTGCACTTATTGTAGAAGAACTGAATGTGCCTAGATTGCATTTTAATTGTTGCACAATCTCCTTTGCACTAATATTGGAATTTGAAAATTATATTTTTATTATTCATTAGGGTTAATTTTTTTCCCAGTAGGAACATATTTTAAATGTAATACAAGTCAGTAGAGAAATATATGTTAACGGTCACTTATGAGCTGTAGAAAACATTTTTTGCAAGCACAGCTATAGCATAAATTAATATGAATCTCTTTTATATCCAAATATGTAGTAACCTGATATTTCCAAAGCAATATGTTTTGAACATACTAGATTGTAATATCAACAAAGTAGTTTTGATTTTAGATGGAATTTTTGATACTATAAGATATACTGATATAGTATGTATATATTTCAAATAAATCTAATTTCTAATGACATGAGTTTTAACATTAGGCAAACTTGGATTAAAATATATATATTTTGGAGTCAAAAAGATAAGACTTGTAAAACTGATTTTTCCTCATCATTTTAAGCCAGAGTCAGAATATCTATAAGCCCTGAGCCCTGTCAATGATAAGCATTTAACACAAGATAGTGTTTATTTTTATTATTAATTTTTGTGACTTGAACTTTGATATACTCAATTTAGAACAATTGCCACTGATTATTTTGAATTAATTATTAGATTTAATTTTTATATTTGTTATTAAGACACCAGGAATGATATTCATTATAATTCAACATTAAGTATTTTCTATATATTTTTAACATGTAAGGAAAATTGCACATTATTTGCACATACAATACCACTCAATTATTTACCCAGAACTGATGGCATACAAGTTCCTCCATTTTGACAGTAGTTGCTAAGTGGTTGATTTCACATCTTTCTCCTGAATAACTAGGCCAACAGTGACACCTCAAATCACCCTTCTCATTTAAAATGCATCTTCCTCCATTTTCACAAGTCAATTTGCATGAATCATCTGGTTATAAGAAGAAATGTACAAATTAGCATGCCATTCAGAAGATGGTAGAGTAAGAAAAATTCAAATAAATTTAAATACTAAGACTTTTTTTTCATAAAATTCCAAAACTAAATACATCTAATATAAAACTGGAAGAAACAAAATACTATCTGAAAATAGAGAATCAGATTTTAACTACTGTTGAAGGTGAACACAAATATTCAATTAATTTTTATTCTTTTTCAGGCTTAAAGTGCTATTTACTATTTTTTTTATATTTGTTAAAATATTAAACAATAAAACTAACTGAAACTTTCTAAAAATAAAATATTTTCCAACCAATTAGTGTTTTTTCACAGTATAAGGAAACATTTCTTATTTTTCAAGGAATGTCTGATATTAAGCCAAACTGAAATATGTAAGCTAAATATTATAGTATATATATGTAGCCATACATATAATACATATAGTGTGCATATAGAAACAAACACACATACATATATATATATATATAATTTATAGTATAGGGAAACATTTAAATGAAAAAATACTCCTTGATGTACATACTTATAAACACACAAAACAAAAAATTACTTAGATTTGATACAAGGTGGTGATAACTGTCAGGAACATCTATTTCCACATATAAGCTGATAAGGCATAATTTGCCTATATAATACATTTTGGCTTTGAAAAGGAAATGATGATCATTCCTTGAGGTCACAGAGTTAGTTTTAAAAATATGAGAAGTCTGATTTATGATAAAGATTGGTTTGGAATCATTTTCTGGATTGTTTTTTCTATATGTATAGACATGGCCTTTCTCCATTAGAAATACTGCTCCATGGAGACTAGGGTGCAATGCCCAATGGAACAAAGACAATTAACAATAGTTTAAGAAGCAGTCTATCCAGAAAAAACCTTTTCTAAAGTCATGCTTATTTTGTATGAAGTCAAAACAGCCTATATTCTTTATTCAAGATACATTAACCTAGACATAGCAGCAGTTTGAATACATCACTGCAATAATCACAAGAACATCTTAGAGAGCCTCAGTGACATTAAATGACAACAATTCAAGTATCACAACTACTGTCATAAATAGAGACAATCAGCAGTGTCAAACAAATTCTGATATTTTTGGCATTGCAAAACAAGTAGGGAGGCTTCAGGTTGGCATTACTAAATTCTGCTTTTGTAGTATGAGGTACTCTCTCATGAGGCACTATATATATACATGATATAAACAAAGTGACAATTGATATAGTAAGATTTGTTTTTAGGTCCTAGTTCTGCTCCTTACTATGCATAAATTAAACTATCCAAGCCTTAGTTATTTCTACTTTAAAGTAGCCTTAATGACACATGGACAACTTAACTCATAGATTTATTGTGAATATTAAATAAGAAACTTGAAAGTAAAAGTTAAAATTATAGAGCTTTGTAAATTTTGAAGTACATAAGTAAATACCATACACATACACACAAATGGGTATACAAGGTGTATTGCTAAATTTCAACAGGAAATTGAGGCACTCATTTGGTAAATTACCAAGCAACAATCCTTGTGAGTATTATGTACTGAGTGCCCAAGAGGTGCGCTGAGAATCCAGCTCACATGGAATGGAGTCTATGAAAGCCAGAAGGTGAGCGCTGGAGGGACTCAGTGAAAGTTACTAAGACTGGACTGGATTACAGAGTGTGAAGGAAGGAATTGAAAGACAAGTGAATTTGAGAAGATAAGCACAGTGTCACAGGAGATTCCTGGATGTTGGACTTTTCCTCAAAAGTAGTGTTAAGTCTTTGAAAAGTCTAGAATGTCTAAGAATGACTGCAATGATGGGGTTAGACTGAAAGCAAGGGGACTACTAGGATTCAGTTTAAATTGGCCAGGCTGGATAAGATGATGGCTTTAACATAATGTAGGATAGATAAACGTAGACATTTCTAAAAATAACTAGAAGATAAAAATCACATCAGAGGGAAAGGAAAAACTAAGATAATCCTTTAGTTTCAAACTCAGGGGCAATAGGACCTAAAGTGTTTTATCTCTGAATGTATTAAATTGGAAATACCTATTTAAATGAAGTGGGAATCTCTAGCAAAGGGTTGAATATAGACATTAAACTCTCAAGAAAGATCTGGAGTGGGAATAACATTTGCTTAGTTTAAAACTTACCAAAACATTTCTAACTCTTTTAGCATGAAACATCCTAAGTGGAGTTGTGAATGTGAATACTGAAAATAACTATTAAAGGTATTATGATCACACTTAGGATTACTATGGGAGGGTGCAGTTTCACTGATGGATGTTCTATGTAAAACACAAAATCTCTACATGTTATAGGATATGTGCATTTCTATAATGTGCCTCATTAGGCACCAGAAATTTAAACATATAACACTGCCTGTTGAATGAAAGTGGAGTTACAGTCTTTCAAAACCTAACTGTAACAGTTCTATAATGAAAATGGAAGCTGCTTTTGTCAATATCTAAATTGCCCCCAGAAGCCAAGCTCCAGCAATTATAATCAACTGTAGGGAAGAGCAAGTGAATACTTTTCCAAGAATGGGTAACATTAGAATTTCAAATTTCTTACATGAAGATTAAAAATACTCAGTGTGCTCATCATTTAACAATAGCAGTTAAAGAAAGGCAAGTAATTATAAAGAGCTGAAAAAATTAGCTATATTAAATGTTAGGAAAAATTAATTGGCTTTTATCTATAATAATCGATAATTCTAAACTCCATTTATTTATATACTTAACCAAAGTGTTCCAAATCATCCATTACCAAAGCTCATATATATATATATATATATATATATATATATATATAAGCCAATGTGAATAATTTTAACACTTGCATTATATAAGATTTTTTTTAATTACAAAATAAATGTTGAGGCATTTTCTGTAATCATGCTTTTTAGGTCAGGTTGAAAACATAAAACTAAAATTTCTAAAGAATATAAAATTTTGGTTAAGTGTGTATTTAGATAAAATGCTTCCTCATTTAAAACTTACAAAGTGAAAAGTGAAAGTGTTAGTCATTCAGTCATGTCTGCCTGTTTGTGAACCCATGGACTGTAGCCCACCAAACTCCTGTGTCCATGGAATTATTCAGACAAGAATGCTGTAGTGGATCGCCATGCCCTTTCCAGGGCAGCTTTCTGACCCAGGGATTGAACTTGAGTCTCCTGCACTACAGGCAGATTCTTGACCAAAAAAAAATGACTTAATTTTTTTGCTACCTTCATGACAGGTTTATATTAGAGTGCTGTGTGTCTATTTTTTGCAAGGCATTGTGCTGGGCACTTTCTGCATGTTATTTCTAGTATTTTCCAATTACTCTGGACATGGGTACTTTGGGTGGATTGGAGGCACTAGAGTGCATTATAATGATGAAGACTGTGGAATGCCTAGGTCCACCTTAGAGTACTACCATTACTAAGTATTTTATTAAGTATTATTAGACAGTTAATTGAACCTCTCCATACTTCAGTTTTTCATCTGTAAAAATAGGAGACAGTGAGAATATAACATCATCGAAGTTTTGTGGGGATTAAATGAAATAATGTGCATATAACATACTTCAATTATGCCTTGCACATAAGCCTTCAAGGTATTTATTCTTTTTACCAGTAGTGGTAGTATTTACTGTTAATTTGATTTTACACAGAAGAAACTGAAACTGAGGGAGTATGATGCCAAAAAAATTAGTTAAGTCATAGACCTTGAGGGAGCTCAAGAGAGAGGTGATATAATTATGGCTGATTTGTATTATTGTACAGCAGGGACCAACACAACATTGTAAAGCAATTCTCTTCTAATTAAAAAATACATTTTAAAAAACACAAAAGAAAAGTAATAATAATAATAAAAAAAACTTCCCTGGGGGGGGAAAAAAGGGGGTAGATTTTGGTTTAATCCACAGCATCACCTCAGCTCTAACCAAAGGTCAAGTTCTTCCTATGTCAGTCAGTCATCAGTTCAGTCGCTCAGTCATGTCTGACACTTTGAAATCCCATGGACTGCAGCATGCCAGTCCTCCCTGTCCATCACCAACTCCCAGAATTTACCCAAACCCATGTCTATTGAGTTGGTGATACCATCCAACCATCTCATCCTCGGTCATCCCCTTCTCCTCCTGCCCTCAATCTTTCCCAGCATCAGGGTCTTTTAAAATGAGTCAGCCCTTCTCATCATGTGGCCAAAGTATTGGAGTTGCAGGTTCAACATCAGTTGTTCCAATGAACACTCAGGACTCATCTCCTTTAGGAAGGACTGGTTGGATCTCCCTGTAGTCCAAGGAACTCTCAAGAGTCTTCTCCAACATCACAGTTCAAAAGCATCAATTCTTCAGCACTTAGCTTTCTTTATAGTCCAACTCTCACATCCATACATGACTACTGGAAAAAACATAGCCTTGACTACACAGACCTTTGTTGACAAAGTAATGTCTCTGCTTTTTAATATGCTGTCACGGTTGGTCATAACTTTCTTTCCAAGGAGCATGCTTCCTTTAATTTCATGGCTGCAGTCACCATCTGCAGTGATTTTGGAGCCCAGAAAAATAAAGTCAGCCACTGTTTCCCCATCCATTTGTCATGAAGTGATGGGACTGGATGCCATGATCTCAGTTTTCTGAATGTGAGCTTTAAGTCAACTTTTTCACTCTTCTCTTTCACTTTCATCAAGAGGCTCTTTAGGTTTTCTTCACTTTCTGCCATAAGGGTGGTGTCATCTGCATATCTGAGGTTATTGATATTTCTCCCAGCAATCTTGATTCCAGCTTGTGCTTCCTCCAGCCCAGCATTGCTTATGATGTACTCTGCATAGAAGTTAAATAAGCAGGGTGACAATATACAGCCTTGACATACTCCTTTTCCTATTTGGAACCAGTCTGTTGTTCCATGTCCAGTTCTAACTGTTGCTTCCTGAACTGCATACAGATTTCTCAAGAGGCAGGTCAGGTGGTCTGATATTCCCATCTACAGTTTATTGTGATCCATATAGCCAAAGGCTTTGGCATAGTCAATAAAGCAGTAGATGTTTTTCTGGCACTCTCTTGCTTTTTTGATGATCCAGCGGATGTTGGCAATGTGATCTCTGGTTCCTCTGCCTTTTCTAAAACCAGCTTGAACATCTGAAAGTTCATGGTTCCCATATTGTTGAAGCCTGGCTTGGAGAATTTTGAGTGTCTTCCTATATATTTGTTGATTTTGGATTATTGAATTAATTATTTGTATTATTATTTTCCCACATGGCTCAATGGTAAAGACTCTGCCTGCCAATCGGAGATGCAGATTTGATCCCTGGGTTGGGAAGATATACTCAGGAAGGATATGGCAACTCACTCTGGTATTCTTTCTGGAGAATTCCATGGACAGAGGAGCCTGGGGGACTACAGTCCATGGAGTTGCAAAAGAGTCAGACATGACTTAGTGACTAAACAACTACAAGGACATTCACATTAAGTAAAGGGGCAAAAGGGAGGTTATATAGAAGAGACAGTCTTACTTATTTATTAAAAAAAAAATCTGTCTGCAATTTGGTAATTAAAACAAACAAACAAAAAGCTTTTAACACCCAAATCAATGTAAATGTCACACTAGTAGCATAAGTTGTGTGCTTCCACGCAAAGTACAAATCTCTCTCCCAGGAGTCTTTCCCACCCCAGCAACAGTGTAAGTAGACAGTGCCCAGGAGGCATCTTTGAGAGCACTGCTTATGGTTGTGGAACTAGTGAAAATGTGGTACATTGTGCAAAAGGGAGGTTATATAGAAGAGACAGTCTTACTTATTTATTAAAAAAAAAATCTGTCTGCAATTTGGTAATTAAAACAAACAAACAAAAAGCTTTTAACACCCAAATCAATGTAAATGTCACACTAGTAGCATAAGTTGTGTGCTTCCACGCAAAGTACAAATCTCTCTCCCAGGAGTCTTTCCCACCCCAGCAACAGTGTAAGTAGACAGTGCCCAGGAGGCATCTTTGAGAGCACTGCTTATGGTTGTGGAACTAGTGAAAATGTGGTACATTGCCTATAAGGAAGGAGTTGTTGACATTTTGAAGAATCTGTTTCTGAGATGTTATGTAGAACTCGCAAATAGGTGGGGAATCAATGGAAACAGTGACAGACTTTATTTTGGGGGGCTCCAAAATCACTGCAGATGGTGACTGCAGCCATGAAATTAAAAGGCACTTGCTCTTTGCAAGAAAAGCTATGACTAACCTAGACAGCGTATTAAAAAGCAGAGACATTATTTGGCCAACAAATGTCCATCTAGTCAAAGCTATGGCTTTTCCAGTACTCTTGTAATCATGTGAGAATTGGACTATAAAGAAAGCCGAGTGCCGAAGAATTGATGCTTTTGAACTGTGATATTGGAGAAGACTCTTGAGAGTCCCTTGGACTGCAAGGAGATCCAACCAGTCCTTCCTAAGAGAGAGCAGTTCTTGGTGTTCATTGGAAGGACTGATGTTGAAGCTGAAACTCCAGTACTTTGGCCACCTGATGTGAAGAGTTGACTCATTTTAAAAGACCCTGATGCTGGGAAAGATTGAGGGCAGGAGGAGAAGGTGATGACAGAGGATGAGTTGATTGGATGGCATTACCAACTGGATGGACATGAGTTGAGAAAGCTTCAAGAGTTGGTGATGGACAGGGAAGCCTGGCATGCAGCAGTTCATGGGATCACAGAGTCAGACACAACTGAGCAACTGAACTGAAGTAGAACTCATGGCCATCCACAGTTCACCTGCATGACTGTGTCAGAATAGTGAGTGAAAAATGCACCAGATAATGTTTGAACATGTGCATGTAATTCTATTATTCTGTAATCACAATTGAGATCATGGAAACTCTGATTGGGAGAATTGGTAAGGAGGAAGTGTTCATCCTAGTACTAGGGAGAGCACCCCTTTTCAATGACTGGCACTAAAATACTATTCCAAAAGACCAATCAAGATTCACACTTAGCTTTCCATTAAGCATGTTCCAACCTACCATCCAATAGCAGACTTTGCACATCAGACTTACTAACTGGAATAAATGACTCATTATTTTCTTTACATTCAATGGTTTCGTGAGTTTTCATATAGTTTCTCCTGTTTCAATGTTCTCTTCATTCATTCCTACTTAACCTAAATTTACTCTGTCTTTGCAGATCTTATTCTAAGGTCATATTCTATAGGAAGTTCTAATCTTTTCTCTAATTAGATAATCATCAAAATTTTCCTAACAGTTTGAACTTTGTCTCTTCTGTAGCTTATATCACCATTCCCATAAAGATCTATTTATTGATGTTTGTGTCATTCATCATTTCATCTTTGTAAGATCTTCAGCTATGGATATTCAGTACTTTAAAATATATATTAAATAAAAGAGCTATGACAGTTTCAGACACTGAGTGCCTTAGGAAATACAAAAGTGTTTAGATGGCATATAACTCTCATCAGAGAACAAGGAGAAAATGACATGGGCATAGAGATGCTGACAGAGAACAAAGATTCTGTGCTCACGGAAATAGTTCATTCTAACAGGGAAATATTAATGCAACAGGTAAGCAGCCCTGTTATGAAGACATCCTAAGTGTGTGTCTCATTGGAAAAATGTTTGCTGTGACCTGCAAGTGATTTTGGAGCACTATGCTTTTGTTGTGACATAAAATTAATGTGTTGATTTTCTTTTTTCTTAGCATTTTTTCCCATTATGGCTAATGTCTTGAATATGAATAAACTATTGAAAGTCTGTCTGGATATCCCAGAGACAATTCTCCCCCAACCCTTTTCAACACACCGTTTCTGTTTTTGATTTTTGTATGTTTTGCTATTTAATACACTCCAGCATATGAAATAATGTTTTGGGTTTTAAATGTATGTTCCAACCTGTACCTTCTAAAGCGTAAACTGAAACATTTGTCGTTTGCTTCTAACTTAGTTCTTGGTTTCTAAATTAATGTTATACTTTGCTCATAAGTTCTCAAAATGTTTATTATATTTATTATTAATAGGAGTAGCAGTAGTATTTATTATTAATCAGATTTTACAGAGGAAACTAAGACTTAGTTTCTAAACAAGTGTTGGCACACAGAAGTTGTTCAGTATAAAGTTACTAAATAGATTTGGTAGTTTGGTTCAAACTAACAGCTGACTGGTACCCTCAGAAATATCATTATCTTAACTGATACAAGAGCTATATAAAAAGGTCTCTTAATTTACTCTTTCATGCATGGTAGGTGCTCAATGCAGCTTTGTAATAAGTGTACAATCAAGTAATAGGAAATCATTATCAGAGAAAATAATAGCTTATATAGATACTCACAAACCAGTGATATCATGGAAATGATATCAGTGATTACTGAGTAGCTAATTCAGCTCAGTTTCAGTAGTTGTGAACATTTATTCTACACAGTGACTCATTATTTACAGAATAATGAAGTTTACCTACCTAACAAGCTGTCATCATTGCAGGTACCATTAATCAAATATTTTCCTTCTGGGCATGCACAAGTGGCCCCAGAAGGATTCAGTAAACAGAGGAATTCACATGCTAGATCCGAGCATGGATTGGGTACTGATCAAAACAAACAAACAAACAAAAAAAGAACATAACTATAAATACAATAGGTTTCAAAAACATAAAATTCAACAAGGTTAAATGATGAATTAGCAATGTTGAAAGAAATAACTTTTTTTTTAACCAGGAGTATATTACTTCAATATTCCAGTACTCCTTTATAGATGAAAAGAAATTACTAACCAATATCTAAGGGTTTCCCTGGTAGCTCAGTGACAAAGAATCCACCTGCCAATGCAGGACACTCAGATTTGATCTCTGCATTGGGAAGATCCCCTGGAGAAGGAAATGACAACCCACTCCAGCATTGCTGCCTGGGAAACCCCATAGACAGAGGAGCCTAAGGGGTTGCATGCCCCCATGGGGTCACAAAAGAGTTAGACATGATTTAGTGACTAAATAAAAACAACAACCCAGCATCTATTATTAATAGAAAATGTACCTTAATTTACATTTTCCATGAGGGAGAGGAAAATCAAACACATAATTTGTCACTTTTCCTTTGGCAAAAGAGTTGATCTGAGACACAGAAGTACAGTTTAGGACTATTGTAAAAGTCAAGCCAACTGAAGTCTTTGGGATCTAATTCTCATTTTAAATAGTTTCAAGACTGGTTTAACAGACAGAAACAACTCCCTCTAATATTTACAAAGGCTTACAATCCATATGTAGTTGTCTGTTAGAACACAAACAAAATATGACTTTTTCTCTGTAGAGAACATGTCTAATGTGGTTTCCTTTCCATCAGATGTGTGCATGGATAAATGGGTACCACATTTATTTTTGTCTAAATTTCTATCCAATCAGTATCCTCTATAGCAACAGCTGCTTTGTGGCTTTCTGTACAGAATCTGTCATTAGAATGAAACAGAAATGACATTGAGAGAGTGAAATGGTGACTATGAAAGTCGCTTTCATTGTGTAAGACCCACTACTCAAGTACCTATTATACTTAGGGCAGACTTTCTATATTTTTCATGAAGGTGGCAATACTTGACTATGAATATGAATCAGACAGAACTAGAGGTTGAGAGGGTGATGTCCTCATATTAACCTTGGAATGATATGTGTCAGAATGCTGGTAAAGAGCAAAACTGTGAGTAGAAGAAGGTTTTAAGGAAGTTATGTTGTTTTAACATGATTCCAGAACTCATTTGATACAGTTCTTACCTTTCCAGATCATATTGAATGAAATTAAATCCTTTTTATTCACCATAAGGAATAATTATTATTATAATTATTCTTAATCTTAATATTTTGAAGGGTGAACTGATACATAAACTCAGATCATTTGAATTTCAGCCACATTTTATTTCTTTGCTCTTCAATATTTTTATGGCTGTGCTTAAACATATCTTTCAAGATACCAATGTCAAATATTTATCTCTTTTTAGGAGAGAAAGTAGTAGTAACAATCATAAATAATCAGAGAAAATACAATTCTTGGGAAAGTTCTCCTTAGATACCTTTACAGATGAAATGTTAGATCTATAATTGTTACTTGGTTATCAGTGAGTGAAAGGCTAATGATAAATTTCCTTACTTGCATGGTTTAGCTATAGACATATCAGGTTTTACTAAGAATTTAGAAAGAAAAACATAGTATGAGAAAAATTTTTATAACAAATTTATTCTAATTCCAAAAAAACACAGCCAAATCCTGAAATATTCATATCTGTTATAGCAGAAATAGAAACTTTTGCATTATTTATATCTTGCCTTTGATAATTTGAAAAGTATGGTGCATCAAAATTCAAGTGACTTAACTTACTGGAGTTAAGCCACGAAAAGAGTTTTGAATTTAAAAATTCTTTATTTTGAGAATCATAAGAAAGAAACTTTGCCAAGATAGACAATAGTATAAAATATTATACTTACAATCTAGTTGTTTATAGCGATGAGAAATCAAAACACCTTTTGTTTTGTCAACATCTAAAGCTAGGTACTCTACTGAACCATGGCCAAATTTTTGTACTCGAAATACACCATTTTTAGGACCTGCTCCATATATATAATCTTCAAAGACATCAATCCTGTGTGGATGTAACAAACCTAGAATTTTTTAAAAATGGAGTTATAAAAGTTGCAAATGTAAAGTCAGTCAGTCAGTCTTAAGAAAACTAAGCTTATCCAAGATCATATCAAAATCTTATTCTTGTTCATAAAAACTTTCAGAATTAGAATATTTTTAATATTAGCTATAATATTTATAAGACTGATTTATTAGCAGTAAAAATATGTGAGATATTAAACTTATCACTCAGAACATTAAAAAAGCATTTCCATCATCACCTTAATCAATTTTACCATCACAAAGCATTTCCTGGAGGGCTTATTATACAGAGCAATCTTTTCTGTTGTACAGTTTGCAAACAAACATAAAGCTTACATAACATTGATAACCACTGCACAAAAACAGTTAACAAAATTCTCATTTTCTTGTGTTTCAGTTCTCAGTTGTGTCTGACTCTTTGTGACCCCGTGGACTGCAGCACACTAGACTTCCCTGTCCTTCACTATCTCCTGGAGTTTGCTCAAACTTGTGCCTATTGAGTCAGTGATATCATCCAACCATCTCATCCTCTGTCTTCCTGCTTCTCCTTCTGCCCTCAAACTTTTCTAGCATCAGGGTCTTTCCCAATGAATCAGCTCTCTGCATCAAGTAGCCAAAGTATTGGAGCTTCAGCTTCAGCATCAGTCCTTCTAATGAATATTCAGGATTGATTTCCTTAAGGATTGACTGGCTTGATCTCCATACTGTCCAAGGGACTCTGAAGAGTCTTTTCCAGCACCACAAATCAAAAGTATCAATTCTTCAGCACTCAGCCTTTCTTTCTGGTCCAACAGTCACATTCATACATGAGAATGGAAAAACCATAGCTTTGACTATCTGGACCTTTATCGACCAAGTGATGCCACTGCTTATTAATATGCTGTCTAGGTTCTATGAAGACCTATAAGACCTTTTAGAACTAACACCGAAAAAAGATGTCCTTTTCATTATAGGGGACTGGAATGCAAAAGTAAGGAGTCAAGAAACACCTGGAGTAACAGGCAAATTTGGCCTTGGAATGTGGAATGAAGCAGGGCAAAGACTAATAGAGTTTTGCCAAGAAAATGCACTGGTCATAGCAAACACCCTCTTCCAACAACACAAGAGAACTCTACACATGGACATCACCAGATGGTCAACACCAAAATCAGTTTGACTATATTCTTTGCAGCCAAAGATGGAGAAGCTCTTTACAGTCAACAAAAAACAAGACCAGGAACTGACTGTGGCTCAGATCATGAATTCCTTACTACCAAATTCAGACTTAAATTGAAGAAAGTAGAGAAAACCACTAGACCATTCAGGTATGACCTAAATCAAATCCCTTATGATTCTACAGTGGAAGTGAGAAATAGATTTAAGGGTCTAGATCTGATAGATAGAATGCCTGATGAACTATGGAATGAGGTTCGTGCCATTGTACAGGAGACAGGGATCAAGACCATCTCTGTGGAAAAGAAATGCAAAAAAAGCAAAATGGCTGTCGGGGAAGCCTTACAAATAGCTGTGAAAAGAAGAGAGGCAAAAAGCAAAGGAGAAAAGGAAAGATATAAGCATCTGAATGCAGAGTTCCAAAGAATACCAAGAAGAGATAAGAAAGCCTTCTTCAGCAATCAATGCAAAGAAATAGAGGAAAACAACAGAATGGGAAAGACTATAGATCTCTTCAGGAAAATTAGAGATACCAAGGGAACATTTAATGCAAAGATGGGCTCAATAAAGGACAGAAATGGTCTGGACCTAATAGAAGCAGAAGATATTAAGAAGAGGTGGCAAGAATACACAGAAGAACTGTACAAAAAAGATATTCAAGACCCAGATAATCACGATGGTATAATCACTAATCTAGAGCCAGACATCCTGGAATGTGAAGTCAAGTGGGCCTTAGAAAGCATCACTATGAACANAGGAAAAAGAAGGTAGTCAGGTCTGACTTTTAACAGAGAAGGGCTGCCTGCCAATCCCAGTTCCTCTTCACTTGTTTCAGATCTGCGAGGGTAGTTGGTTGAAACGCTTGTCCTCGGGCAAATTAATCTGCAGCCAAATGAATTGAGGGAGGATTGAATTTTGAGTCAGAGATCTGAAATAATTTTTCCTTGAGTTAATTAGAACACTTATTCTAGGAAAAGTAAACTGTATCAAGAACACTGCTCCTCAATCATCAACTTGTAGCTCATGTCCGGTGACATAAATGCTTCTCCACATAATGACTGGTTGTCAGAGAGACAGCCTTCTCTACCTGACTTTCGCACAGACTTGGAGCTTAGAGACAGGTCTCACAAAAGCTTTTGCTGGGTGACTTATTTATTTATTTATTAAAAAAAGCTCGTCTCTTCTTAACTGACCGAAAAAAAATGGGGAATTCAGGAGAGATGGAGAATTCTGTCATATGCTTTACAGACATTCCAGACAAGCCTGGAATAACAGCCCATTTAAATAACCACTCTATGGATCCATCAAACTGAGCGGAGACATGCCTCAGCAACCTCTCTGTTTCAAAACCCAGCTCTTAGAGCAAAGAAAGGTCTGCAGTCAGTTCGTACCTGGAAACTCATCTGAAATGAGGAGGCTGGAAAGGGAGTTGAGCAAAGCAGGCTGCGACAGAGTTGAATTTTATCTCTGCTGTTACCCAGAAGCATATGGTTTCCGCCCACAGGAAAAATCTGCTTCTCTTCTGGCTGCCACATTAATGCATGCATGAAAGGGAGAGACTTTGCTATCAAACTCATCGCCAGAATTGGCGTCAGTGATTAAGGCTTTCTGCTTGCCCTGTATCCCTCCCACAGGAGGTTTAAAGAAACTGCCAAAAGTTGTGCCTGTTTTGCTCAGATAGTGGGCAGCTGGGTGCTTGTCATTTAGCAGTTTCTAACGTATCTGTGGGTTGGGTCAGTGTCCTAACTTCACTCATCCTTTAATGCTGCTTTTCTGTATTACAGGACAGGCTTAGAATTTGGAGCTTCATAGAAAAGACTTTTATGGTGACCACTGGTAGCAAAACATCTGGTTTTGTTGACCATGGGTAAGGAGATTCTTGGCTTCCTGTTTTACTTTCCATGAAATGGTCTTCTTAGTGCTAGGGGTTAGAGGTAAGCTCTGCTTTCTCCAGTTTAGGGATGGGGAGCCTGGAGGGTGTGTTACAGGACATACACTGGCTCAGTAGTTGTGATTGGTGGTGGGTGTTAGGGTGCCACTGGAAGAAAGCATGATGGAGACTTTCAGGTAATAAAAGGAAAACTCCAGTTGAAGCTCAGAGCAGAATCTGCTCTCTTCCTTGCAAAAGCCAGAAAGGCTCATTTAAGATCCCCTCCTCTCTTGCTTAGAGGCAAGAGAGGAGTTGGCATTTCTAGGTGCATATTTCCTACTGAATTTTCAGGGCACGAGTTCTGTGCCCTGACTTCCTGTCATGTGCATGAATCCTTTGTTAGCATAGCACAGATAGCTAATGTTTTAGAAATGCAGTTGATCTAAACTTTTTGTCCTGGTATTGGATCTTGGATCAATTGTTCAGAAAGACACCAAGAGTTTGGTGCTACCACCAGCATCAACACAAGGAAGGGACCTGCCACCTGGATGGTATGGGATATTTTTGGGCTCTGAGGTCGTGATGCAGTACCCAACACAGAAGGGACTGCAAGAAGCTCTCCTTTGAGAACTGGAAGCCTGCTGGAAAGGGACGTGAATACTTCCCCTCCTACAGTATTTTAATTGGTTAGGAAATTCACCAATGGCTCCCTGAGGAAGGCATGAATTACCCCAGAATTACCTTAGACATTTACAAGACACTTCTGGTTTGTTTTTGTACTGGTTAATTCTTTGGTAAACTCTGTATAGTTCATTTCAGAGTTTTCTCAATTAATTTTCTTGGCTGCCTTTATAAGTTTCCAAGTTACCAATTTAGCTGTGAAGTGTCTGTACCTGTTGGACTCACACTGACATTCAAGTTAAAAATCTCAGAGTGGACCAGGTAAGTCATATTCCATTTGGATGGGAGGCAGAACAAAGCCTGAAATTGTGATCATGTGATGTGAAGAATCAGCATTTACTTTGTCACTGGAATTTTTCAGAGAGTCAAATTCTAAATATATATTCTTTCTGTCACTGTCAGCAATAACCTTCTGATAGTTCTACCTGTCTTAGCCTTGCCCCATTGCGGCCTCAGAGATCTTGCTAATTTCATTGCATGGCCTAAAAGGCTCTTTGTGATCTGGCTCCTCTGCCACTTCCAGCCGCATCTCCCTCGGGTCTCTAACCCTGGCACTCTCTGGTGCATCAATCCTGAAGCACTTGGAGTTTCCCCAGCATGCCCTGTTGTGCCTTGTCCCTTTGCAGATGCTCCTTTCTCTGCCTGGAATCGTTCCTCTTTCCCACTGGCCACCTGGTAGGTGCTTACTTGATCTTAAAGCCGCAGCTCAGGCATTTGTCTTTCTGCAGACCTTCTAGACACACGCACTTGCTCAACATGTGAATGTAAAAAAATGAGTGAATTAGTGAGTGAGTGAGCTGGCTGTTGCTGAAAAAGTCCATAGAATTCCCAAAGACAGTGTTGCCTGGGGAGACATTTTGATACATTTGTAATTTTTGAGTCAAATGCTTTCAGGGTTGGAGAGAAGTGGCACTTACTGGACCAGCTTTGACAAACTGCTTTTCTCATTCCGCTTGAGAATGACTTTAAGATTGATTTCTTCATCCTCTTTAATATCACTATCAGCATCTAACATCTAACCTTTACAAAATCAAAAATAATGAAACCTAAATAATTCAGTGTGGCGAGCTCCCCAGAAGACAAATGGATTGTGTGCAATATGTGTGGTTGTGTGGCTGTCATCTATCTCACAAATTTAGTATTTATGTTCATGAGTGAAGTGAGTGAGTGAAGTCGCTCAGTTGTGTCCGACTCTTTGCGACCCCGTGGACTGGAGCCTACCAGGCTCCTCCGTCCATGGAATTCTCCAGGCAAGAATACTGGAGTGGGTGCCATTTCCTTCTCCAGGGGATCTTCCTGACCCAGGGATCAAACCTGGGTCTCCCGCGTTGAAGGCAGACACTTTAATCTCTGAGCCACCAGGGAAGCCCCTTATTTGTGTTCATGAACAGACTCTAACATCTCTGAAGACCAGGGCTTCAAAGGTAAAGTCAGAGACACATTTTTTACTTCCTACGTGAAAAATATATCACTTAATCATTTCATTTTTTTTTTTCTTCCTTGAAAGATATTCAGTTATTGGAACTTTAGCTTTATAGCTGCTGAGGTGCATGTGTCACAGAGCAGCAAAGCGCCAGATACACTGAAGAAATATGGTGCAGGGAGGGAGGGGAAAGCATGTTTTAAGACCTGGGGTGTGTGATGTGCAGCTGAGGCCGCATCTTTGTCTTCTTCCTCTCAGCCCATACTGCAGTGTGAAGTCCCCAGGACAAGTAGCCGTGTTTGTTTACAGGGATCTTCTACAAGGTCAAATTATGATCTTCATTCTTCACATGGCATTTTGTGCATTTGAGGTTATCTGCAGGAGGCCTGGTGATCCCTGGATCGGGAAGAGCTCCTGGAGAAGGGAATGGCTACCACTCCAGTATTCGTGCCTGGAGAACTCCATGGACAGAGGAGTCTGGTGGGCTCCAGTCCACCGGGTCACAAAGGGTTGGACATGACTGAGTGACTAAGCATGCACGTAGAAAGTTAAATCCTCCATCAATATTCTTCCTTAACACAGCAGGTTTCCTAGGTGGGAGTGGGGACAAGTTGTGGTCTCTAGAATGGAGAATATTTGCTAGAAATGAATTTTAATAGGCCCAAATAAAATGCATGTGAAGGGTGTGGATGACTACCACCTCTCTTCATGGTGTCCCAACATAGGTGCACTATCCCATCCTGTTAGGCATTTGGGCTCCATGCCCTTCTCTTGCAGCTATGGGATGTTAAGAGCTGGTGGTTCTTTGCTCAGAGCGAGTGAGACAAGGAATGAGCCATGTCCAAGGCACATGGAGACATCACTCCTGTGGGAAGTGCCAAACCAGGAGTGGCTGTTCATGAGACATCATCTTTAGCCCTTGGTGCAGGAGAGACTCTGGCCAGTCACTGCCTTTGGGGCCTATGTGAAGGATGGCGCTCCCTCCAGTGAAGAGTGAGCATCTGTGGATGACTGTCTGCACTCACTTGGCTCCTGGGCACTGGAAGTCTTTTGCTTAGATGTATCTTGTTCTTGCCTGCATAGCTCCTCAGATCTTGCCCCTTCCCAAGAACCCCCAAGAAATAAAAAGAGAAAGAACCTTTCCTCCTTGTCTCCAACCCAGTTGAAATACTTTTCAAGGCACCTAATATAAGCTCTTAATTGGGTTTAGGCTTCTGGAAACCAAATTATGTTTTTGATTTTATCCTTCCCCTGAGATAGGGGACACAGAATTAAGAAGCTGTTTTAATAGGCAGGTTGGTGGGGGAGAAAATAATTTATTAATATTCCATAGTATTATCCTACATTACAAAATTATGAATTTAGTTTTGACATAAATGTACATCAAAATATATAAGTGTATATATATATATATATATATATATATAATATTACAGAGTCTAGGATAAATAGTTTGGGCTTAAATTTTGTTTTCAATGATTGCACCGAAGTATTTATTCATTGAGAGAAAGCTATGTGTTTCCTTAAACAGAGGAAAAGAATCTGATTTTCATTCTTTATACTGTTCTCCCATGTTTCTGTTTTAATTTAGGGGGTAGGCTATGCAGGACTGAGATGTGCTTGTGGTCTCTAACACTACATTCTGTATGCAGAAAATTTCTTGTACAGTTTCTAAGGCAATTTTAATTGGTAGACCCAAACAGACCTACTTTTGAAGAAGAAGAGTATTTGAATCCCAGAGATTTATCTGTCTGAGAAAGTCTAGCATCCTTTAGTCACTGTGAAGATGTGTGTAGAGTACGAAACAGAGATTTTCTGTGTGATGAGATTTTCTGTGTATTTTCTGCAGAGGGAAAATATAGAGTTCCTTAAAAGAGAAAAATCCATGAATCATTGAACAAATGTGCCTTCCCCACCTGTGAAATAAATCATGCATTTAGTAAACTACTGCCAAATACATCTCAATATGCTAAAAGATGAAAACTAATGACGATTCATAAAAATTGAAGGGAAAATATTTTGAGCAAGAGCTCTGTAAAGAAAAGATTTCACTTAACTTTAATAAATGAGACTTGGAAGATGAGTTATGCTCTTATGCACTTTCTTGCATTTATAAAATAATAGGCTTATGAATCTTCTTTTGCCTGACAGGGTCAAGTAGCACACGGATTTCCTTTCCTCTTTATTTCAACTCTTTAGACCCAGCAGTCGAGCTTCACTTGGACTGTCCTGGTTGCCCTGATGGAGAGTTATATCTCGTGCCTGGTGGAAACATGAGAACCATAATACCCTTAACAACTGCATTCTAGAATTTGTCCCAAATGAGTCTTCAAGATGCTCTCCCTTAGGAGACTTAAATATACTATGGTTTTGAGGTCATATGTATATATTATATATATATATATATATTTTTTTTAAGGAGGCCAAATGGTAGATTTTTAACTATACTGTTTATACTTTAGTTGCTTTTTAAAAGGTAGTTGTCTTTAGTAACCTAATAAAGCCCTCACCACAAAAATGTTTTTCTATTTAAAACAAATACATAAAAATTCCTTTGTTTTGATCTATAAATTGAAAAAGAAAAACGTTTCTCTTTAAAATAGATTATCCTGGTGTTTGATAAAAGTAGAATGATCATGTGAGTTGAGAATTATAATGACTCAAAGAGAATCAAAATATTTACCATTATAACATATTGAGAAATCCAAACACATTATTAATTACTGCACACAACTGCTAAGGAAAGGAGAGGAAGATTATTTTTATTATTTTTGATGAAACCCCTTTTAATGATTAAGATTCACTATTTCCTAGCTGGATATCATCCCATACCTGGAAAGTAGAATAGCATCAAAAGCAATTCTGCTGATCCTGCAGAGAATGTAGAATGTTGCAGTACTATAGTATTGATTTTTAAAGATCCCATGCATAACTGTGTAGTGCGTTTTTTTTTTAAGATAGAAAAGATGCAATTATTTAGTCCTCCGTCAGCATGAAAACACCCTTCTCCCTGTCTCTGCAGTGGCCTTTGCTCTCTTGTTTAGATCAGATCCATTCCTGTCACTTTATTTTGTGTTGAGCTCATCGTTTTAGTTTCTTCCAGACTAGCTGGGAGACTGCTGTGTTCCTTGCCAGCTTCAGGCCTTCCTATAGCCATCTTTGTTTGCAACTCTGTGAAACATAGGATTAGTCTTCTCAATTCTCCTATAAAGGAAATGTCACGAGTATGTAACACCCACACCTTGGGCTCTGCATTCTTTGATCATTCCCTGAAATCTGTCTTAGAGCCTAGCCACTTAATAGGTGTGTTCTTAGCCTCTGACTCTGTCTGAGAATTCTGCCTGAGTTCCTAGTGTGAATCACTTAGGCAACTGGCTGCAGCATGTACCTCTCCCAGGGCTCTCGCTCTAATTTAGTAAGCAGATGCATCAGGATATCTGTGCTCGAAAGGTTTAGACCATGAGACTTTGTCTCTCTTCAAAATACGATGGGGCTTCTCTGTTCTTAACAGTTTTAAGAGGAGGTGGAGAAAAAATCCTTTGCATGAAAAGAGCCCATCTTTGCATGAAATGTTCCCTTGGTATCTCTAATTTTCTTGAAGAGATCTCTAGTCTTTCCCATTCTGTTGTTTTCCTCTATTTCTTTGCATTGATCACTGAGGAAGGCTTTCTTATCTCTTCTTGCTATTGGAATGTCTTGCTTGACATTCCAGGTTCCTCTGCAGTATTGCTCTTTACAGCATCGGACCTTGCTTCTAACACCAGTCACATCCACAACTGGGTATTATTTTTGCTTTAACTCCATCCCTTCATTTTTTCTGGAGTTATTTCTCCACTGATCTCCAGGAGCATATTGGGCACCTACTGACCTGGGGAGTTCCTCTTTCAGTATCCTATCATTTTGCCTTTTCATACTGATCATGGGGTTCTCAAGGCAGAATACGGAAGTGGTTTGCCATTCCCTACAGAAGCAGAAGATATTAAGAAGAGGTGGCAAGAATACACAGAAGAACTATACAAAAAATATCTTCACGACCAAGATAATCACGATGGTGTGATCACTCACTTAGAGCCAGACATCCTGGAATGTGAAATCAAGTGGGCCTTAGAAAGCATCACTATGAACAAAGCTAGTGGAGGTGATGGAATTCCAGTTGAGCTATTTCAAATCCTGAAAGATGATGCTGTGAAAGTGCTGCACTCAATATGCCAGCAAATTTGGAAAACTCAGCAGTGGCCACAGGACTGGAAAAGGTCAGTTTTCATTCCAATTAAAAAATATCTTCACGACCAAGATAATCACGATGGTGTGATCACTCACTTAGAGCCAGACATCCTGGAATGTGAAATCAAGTGGGCCTTAGAAAGCATCACTATGAACAAAGCTAGTGGAGGTGATGGAATTCCAGTTGAGCTATTTCAAATCCTGAAAGATGATGCTGTGAAAGTGCTGCACTCAATATGCCAGCAAATTTGGAAAACTCATCAGTGGCCAATGGACTGGAAAAGGTCAGTTTTCATTCCAATTCCAAAGAAAGGCAATGAAAAAGAATGCTCAAACTGCCACACAATTGCGCTCACCTCACATGCTAGTCAAGTAATGCTCAAAATTCTCCAAGCCAGGCTTCAGCAATATGTGAACCATGAACTCCCAGCTGTCCAAGCTGGTTTTAGAAAAGGCAGAGGAACCAGAGATCAAATTGCCAACATCCACTGGATCATGGAAAAAGNATTATGAAAGAGATGGGAATACCAGACCACCTGACCTATCTCTTGAGAAATCTGTATGCAGGTCAGGAAGCAACAGTTCGAACTGGACATGGAACAACAGACTGGTTCCAAATAGGAAAAGGAGTACGTCAAGGCTGTATATTGTCACCCTGCTTATTTAACTTCTAGGCAGAGTACATCATGAGACGCGCTGGACTGGAAGAAACACAAGCTGGAATCAAGATAGCCAGGAGAAATATCAATAACCTCAGATATGCAGATGACACCACCCTTATGGCAGAAAGTGAAGAGGAACTAAAAAGCCTCTTGATGAAAGTGAAGTAGAGAGTGAAAAAGTTGTCTTAAAGCTCAACATTCAGAAAATGAAGATCATGGCATCTGGTCCCATCACTTCATGGGAAATAGATGGGGAAACAGTGGAAACAGTGTCAGACTTTATTTTTTGGGCTCCAAAATCACTACAGATGATGATTGCAGCTATGAAATTAAAAGACGCTTACTCCTTGGAAGAAAAGTTATGACCAATCTAGATAGCATATTCAAAAGCAGACATTACTTTGCTGACTAAGGTCCATCTAGTCAAGGCTATGGTTTTTCCTTTGGTCATGTATGGATGTGAGAGTTGGACTGTGAAGAAGGCTGAGCGCAGAAGAATTGATGCTTTTGAAATGTGGTGTTGGAGAAGACTCTTGAGAGTCCCTTGGACTGCAAGGAGATCCAATAAATCCATTCTGAAGCAGATCAGCTCTGGGATTTCTTTGGAAGGAATGATGCTAAAGCTGAAACTCCAGTACTTTGGCCACCTCATGCGAAAAGTTGACTCATTCGAAAAGACTCTGATGCTGGGCAGGATTGGGGGCAGGAGGAGAAGGGGACAACCGAGGATGAGATGGCTGGATGGCATCACTGACCTGATTGATGTGAGTCTGAGTGAACTCCGGGAGTTGGTGATGGACAGGGAGGCCTGGAGTGCTGCGATTCATGGGGTCGCAAAGAGTCAGACACAACTGAGGAACTGAATTGAACTGAGCTTTGCCATAGATTTTCTTCCAAGGAGGAAGTCTTTAAATTTCATGGCTGCAGTCACTGTCTGCAGTGATTTTGGAGCCCAAGAAAATAAAATCTGTCACATTTCCCACTTTCTCTCCATTTGCCATGAAGTGATAGGACTGGATGCTATGATCATATTTTAAATTCTGAGTTTTAAGCCAGCTTTTCAATCCTCCTCATTAATCTTTATCAAGAAGCTCTTTAGTTACTTTTTTCTTTCTGTTATTAGTGTAGTGTTATCTACATATCTGAGGTCAATTATATTTCTTCTGGCAATCTTTATTTCAGCTTGTGATTCATTCAGCTGGCATTTCACATGATGTACTCTGAATATAAGTTAAATAAGCAGGTGACAATATACAGCCTTGACCTACTCCTTTCCCCCTTTGGAACCAGTCCATTGTTTCATGTCTGATTCTTACTCTTGCTTTTTGGCCTGCATACAGGTTTCTCAGGAGACAGATAAGATAGTCTTGTATTCCCATTTCTTGAAGAATTTTCCATAGTTTGTTTTGATCCACACAATCAAAAGCTTCAGCATAGTCAAGAAAGCAGAAGTGGATGTTTTTGGAACTCTCTTGCTTTTTCTATGATCCAGTGGATGTTGGCAATTTGATATCTGGTTCCTCTGCCTTTTCTAAATCCAGCTTGAACATCTGGAAGTTCACGGTTCACATACTGTTGAAGTTTGGCATGAAGAAGTTTGAGGATTACCTTGCTAGCATATGAAATGAGTGCAACTGTATGCTAGTTTGAACATTCTTTGGCATTGCCTTTCTTTGAGATTGGATTGAAAACTGACCTTTTCCAATTCTGTGGCCACTGATGAGTTTTCCAGTTGCCGACTTTAAAGTGCAGCAATTTCTCAGTATCATCTTTTAGGATTTGAAGTAGCTCAGCTGGAATCCATCACCTCCACTAGCTTTGTTCATAAAGATGCTTCCTAAAGCCCACTTGACTTCACACTCTAGGCTGTCTGGCTCTTGTTGAGTGACCACACTATCATGGTTATCCAGGTCATCAAGAATTTTTCTGTATAGTTCTTGTGTATTCTTGCCACCTCTTCTTAAATCTCTTTTGATTCATTAAGTTCCTACCAATTCTGTGTTTTATTGTGCCAGTCTTTGCATGAAATAGTCCCTTGGTATCTCCAGTTTTCTTGAAGAGATACCTAGTATTTCCCATTCTGTTGTTTTCCTCCGTTTCTTTGGATTGTTTACTTAAGAAACTTTCTTGTCTCTCCCTGCTTTTTACTGGAACCCTGCATTCAGTTGGGTATATCTTTCCTTTTCTCCTTTGCCTTTTCCTTCTTTGCTTTTCTCAGCTATTTGTAAGGCCTCCTCAGACAACCACTTTGCCTTCTTGCATTTCTTTTTCTTGGGGATGGTTTTCGTTACTGCCTCTTGTATGGTGTTATGAACCTCTCTGTCCATAGTTTTCAGGCACTCTGTCTAGCAGATCTAATCCCTTGAATCGATTTGTCACCACCACTGTATAAAATTAATGGTCAAATTAATTGTCTGAACAATAATTTTATTCAATCATAAGTTGGTTTCGAATAGTAAAATAATCCCCCCAAATCTGACATTCTATTGTCTATTTTAGAAATAGTATAAAGAAAACAAATGGTGAATGTCAATCATATATACAATTAGTTTGGCTAGGAATAACAGTAATAATAATTTCTCACATTTTACAAAATGGTTATTTTTAGAGATTTTTAAATAAAAATATATAACTTTGGTACTGAAATTGATAAAAAGTGAAATAGCAGCATTTATATTTTACTTATTATCTAAATGTTCTAAAACATAAAATGCCTTTTAATATGTGTTTTTCTTTATTGTTTCTTGAAATAGTAAAATATATACTTGAGCTAAAATGGGTTAATTTTTGTAATCAATTACATGAATGTTGAATTTTTTTTCCATTTAGTGTTATTATACAAAAAACACATTCTTCTAGTAAGGGCACAATAAAAGTTCAATGCAATTATTCTAGCAACTTTTCTGCTTTTGCTTAAGAAAGAAAGAAAAAAAGAACAGGAAGCAAAGCAGTAAATAAGTAAGACTTATTTACCTACTTGTAAATTAGTATGCAAGTATAAATCTTCAAGTATAAATTGTGAACAAATTGTGGTAAATAGCTAAGGGGTTTTGGTAAGAAAGAGAAAGAGAAAAAGAAGGGAAATAAATTAAGCAGAAAGAACTGAGATTCCATGGCAAGGAGAGTGTGAGTCACAGAATGGAGTAAAAAATGAGAGTGAAAAACAGAAGACAGACATAGAGATGGAGATAAAAAGGGTGCCATGAAAGAAAGAAGTACACTCTCATTTTTTACACATTGCTTTTCCCATGGATGATAGTGTCCCTATCAATTACCTATAATAATAAATGTTACTATGATGTTTTACTCTATAGTAACTCACTTCCTACTTATCACTGCAATTTGAAATAAAAATTAGCGTTCTCAGGCACTAATCATGACTGCTTAGTCTTCTGCTCAGAAAAGAACATCCACAGAAGCAACAAACAGAATGAATATTTTCTGAATCCAGTAGCAATGTATCACATCTGTCCTGGAGTCAAGAAGTTCTTCTAGTGTGGCCTCTTTGTTATTCTAAGTAGTAGGAATGAAAATTGCGATGAATATTAAGAGCTACAAGTTGAAATGAGATTCCCAGGTGGTAAAGAATCTACCTGCCAGTGCAGGAGATGCAGGAGACACCAGTCTGACTCCTGAATGGGGAAGATCCCCAGGAGCAAGAAATGGCAACCCACTTTAATACTATTGCCTGGGAAATCCCATGGACAAAGAAGCCTTGTAGGCTACAGTCTGTGGGGTCACAAAGAGTTGGACATGACCAAGTACCCACGCAAACACAAACACAAAACTGTACCCAGTAAGCTGAAAAGAGACATAAATTGAGGAAATATAGAATGTAAGGCTTCACAATTGTATCTGTTTCATTATTTAATATGCTCAGTGGTAATTAAAGGCAGACACAAAAGCACTTCACAAACCTTGTTTGCTGGTGACGGAGACTACGGAATCAGAACCGTCATACAGAACACTGCCGATAACAGAGAGTTCAAGATCAGCCCAGTATATTCGTTCACTGAAATGATCCACAGCCAGACCTGTAAAATCAACACACACAGACAAATGACAGCAATACATTTGAGATTATTTAAAATTACGTTTCTTCTCTTTAATGTATTTTTATAATTGAAATTTTTTTTCAAACATCTTAGAAATTACCTAGTCTATATCATGGTAGTGCAAAAAATCAGAAAGAAATGAAATAATTTAATCTCTATCTGAAATATGTGTTAATAAATTACACAGAATTTATGTAATACAGTGTAGCAAAAAATATTTTTACTTCATGTAGGAAAAGCCATCCTAAATACCCCTCCTTTCTACTCTTACTATTTTCTTAATTATGATTGTTTTCTAGAAGACTTTCTGGTGACTTTTTTTTTTAATCTTTATAGTACACACAGAATTAATTCATCATTTAAATCATTTATCCAACCATTATTTAAAATAATTCCAGGTAACTAGCTATATTTTGAATCTTTTCATGAAAGTGCATTTTGCAGAAAATAGAAGGTTCACAAGCTTAATCATAAGATATTTTCACCAACTTGAGTTAGTCTATAGTGTTATGAGACATCTGTGTGCATGCTAAAGTTTAAATTGACTAAAGATGGATGTTTACAATAGGAATAATGAATAGTAAATTCCTTAATTAGTTTCTTGTTGTACTTACACTTTTCACTCTAATTTTTTACTCTAATCATTAATTTGCTCTGAGACTGCTATCTTTCTCTTTATTATCAGTATCTGTTAATGAATACCACTGGACTAAAATGACATGCAGTAAAAAATAATGTTTTTCTATTTATTCAATTTTTTATTTCATAATGTAATTGGGATCTAGCCAGTGTCTTCTTGCACAAATATCACAACGCATAGAATACCTTAGGTAAACTTCCTTCAGTTTACAATAGTAAGACCTATAACATATGAATTCTATAATAAATCTTTGTTGCTGTAGATATTCAATTTTTAGAGTATAGCTAGTCTTTAGATATGACGTACGACACACTTTGAAACTGCAAGGCAATCAAATTACCTTTGACATCTGTATGCTAAAAAGCTTTCTGAATGAGATCATTCAATAAAAAAAAAAAAGAGGAAATTTAATGCCATCTTAAAGGCAAGGCAACTGAATGAAAAGTATTTTTGAGCTTACACTAATTGCACTTTCTTGTAGATGGATCATAATTTAACAATCAAAATGAAAACATATCATGGTGAAAATCATTTGGGAATAATTTTTCAGTAATGTGTGTGTCTATCCCAAATATAATTAAACTAAATAAAAATATTTCTCAGGTATAATATAAAAATGTTCTATGTCCAATCAGCCTCTGAGAAATGACTTACTAATTAAAACAAGTGGCCCATGTTTTACTAGTTTCTGCTCAATGATTAATTTGCTATTTGGAGTTATGATGGATATTAGATCTTAGCTTTTTCATGTGTAATTATGAGTAACGTGAAACGTAAAATGATCCAACTTCTTGCTGCCACCATTCTACTTCAAAATCATTGTCTACAAAAGATTTAAAATACTTTTCTTTTCCTTCCACCAGTGTTATACAATAAAGTGGTAGGTTTAAAAAAAAGTTGTTCTCAATCAAATTGATCTTTACATTTAAACATTAAATTTGTTAATTTTAGAAATGAAGAAAACAATAGGTATTAATCTAATTTAATTACCAATTTTATTTTGTCAGATTCAGCAGCAGTAAAAATTTTTCAAATGTGTTATACATTGCATTGTTAGTCTAGGCTTAAGACACATACAGCTATAGTCCTATACTGTACTATTTTGGATGAAATTACATCTAGGTAAAAATTTTACCACAAGCTTTTAGATGAGTGGGATGTATATTCCCCTAAATCCACAAATCAATGACTTGATTTTTCCATAAGCCATTTAATAAAAGAGACAGTCTTTTAAATTAAAAAGTTAAAGAAGAAATCAACTAACTTTTTGTTACAGAGGTGAGTCAAGTTTATATGAAAGAACAAGTCCATTTCTATATCTTTAAAATATCATATCTTTTTTGTCTTTAATAAAGAATAAAAAATAAAGTGGGGGAAAAAATCAATTCCCAGGAGAGTCATTCTTATCTGAACTGGGAATGGTGAATATTTGGAAATAAGGCAGTGAAAGAACAGAAAATTTAAAATAAAATGTCTACTTGTTCTAATTGAGCATAATAGAAAGATAATTTGAAAGTCTTATAAAATAAAAAGTCCTGATAAGTTTTAGAAGCACATGATAATGGCCCTAATCATTTTTTTTAACATCTCCCATGATATCAAGACCAAGTTTACATTTTAGGGATTTTTAAATCTAACTTTTAACTTTAAATTTTTCCAAGATCCTTCTACTAGTTCCCCTATTTCCACTGTAGTCTAAAAAGAAGACAGAAAATGGCAAAAGCAAAATCTTATGAGAACTGGCCATAATACCAATGTGATATTTAAGAGAGAAGACCTGGGGAAGAGAAATAAATTATGTTTTCAGAAAGGGAGAAAGAGATTACGTAGACTTCATGTTATAGGAAAGCTGAGATTTGTAAGGTAGTAATAACAAGCAAGTGTGCAATACCCTATTCTTGATTTAAGAGGTGATAAAAGTGTCCAAAAAAAAGCTAAAGATATTTACCACTATGTCGAATTTATTAAAAAAATATTTTTTAAACTAATTTCTGAGAGAGGTTACCTATAAAAGGTTTCAGATATTAGAATATGTTAAAGTTATTTTTACTCATATATATACTTGTGTGTGAGTTTGTGTGCTCAGCTACTCAGTACTGTCAGACTCTTTGTGACACCTGTATTATAGCTCACCAGGCTCCTTTGTCTATGGGATTTCCCAGGCAAGAATACTGGAGTGTGCTGAAGATCCCTTCTCCATGGGATCTTCCCACCAGGGATTGAACCTGCATCTCCTACTTGGTAAGCAGATTCTTTACCACCGAGCCTCTGGGTTTCCCGCACATACATATCATTCCAATCCTAAGGAAAAGGAATGCCAAAGAAAGCTCAAACTACTGCACAATTGCACTCATCTCACATTCTAGTAACGTAATGCTCAAAATTCTCCAAGCCAGGCTTCAGCAATACGTGAACCATGAACTTCCTGATGTTTAAGCTGGTTTTAGAAAAGGCAGAGGAACCAGAGATCAAATGGCCAACATCCGCTGGATCATGGAAAAAGTAAGAGAGTTCCAGAAAAACATCTACTTCTGTTTTATTGACTATGCCAAAGCCTTTGACTATGTGGATCACAATAAACTGTGGAAAATTCTGACAGAGATGAGAATACCAGAGCACCTGACCTGCCTCTTGTGAAACCTATATGCAGGTCAGGGAGCAACAGTTAGAATTGGACATGGAACAAAAGACTGGTTCAAAATAGGAAAAGGAGTACATAAAGACTGTATATTGTCACCCTGCTTATTTAACTTCTGTGCAGAATACATCATGAGAAACGCTGGGCTGGAAGAAGCACAAGCTGGAATCAAGATTGCCAGGAGAAATATCAATAACCTCAGATATGCAGATGACACCACCCTTATGGCAGAAAGTGAAGAAGAACTAAAGAGCCTCTTGATGAAAGTGAAAGAGGAGAATGAAAAAGTTGGCTTAAAACTCAACATTCAGAAAATGAAGATCATGGCATCTGGTCCCATCACTTCATGGGAAATAGATGGGGAAACAGTGTCAGACCTTTTTTGGGGGGCTCCAAAATCACTGCAGATGGTGATTGCAGCCATGAAATTAACTGACACATACTCCTTGGAAGAAAAGTTATGACCAACCTAGATAGCATATTTAAAAGCAGAGACATTACTTTGCCAACAAAGGTCCATTAATTAAGGTTATAGTTTTTCCAGTGGTCATGTATGGATGTGAGAGTTGGACTGTGAAGAAAGATGAGCGCTGAAGACTGATGCTTTTGCACTGTGGTGTTGGAGAAGACTCTTGGGAGTCCCTTGAAATGCAAGGAGATCCAACCAGTCCATTCTAAAGGAGATCAGTCCTGGGTGCTCTTTGGAAGGACTGATGCTGAAGCTGAAACTCCAGTACTTTGGCCACCTCATGCAAAGAGTTGACTCATTGGAAAAGACTCTGATGCTGGGAGGGATTGGGGGCAGGAGGAGAAGGGGACAACAGAGGATGAGATGGCTGGATGGCATCACTGACTCAATGGACGTGAGTTTGAGTGAACTCCGGGAGTTGGTGATAGACAGGCGGCCTGGCATGCTGTAATTCATGGGGTCGCAAAGAGTCGGACATGACTGAGCAACTGAACTAAACTGATATATATATATATACACATACACATACATACAGTTATTTATGAGTGTAAACAAAATAATGTGTCAAGGAATTGAAAAATAGTCCTTAAGTTTTTATCTATCTCATTTAATTAGAGATCTTTTGTTGGCCAAGGACAAAGAATTTGCTGAGTGAATCAAATAATTATGGCTATACCAGGCCATTATGTACTTCTTTATTTTTCTGTTTACTCAGCAACTGCCACAATCTGAGACAATCTAAAAGTAACATAAATAAGCTTTTGGATATCAAATAGTATGGTATTTAAACCAAATTCATGTAATTCTACATGCCCTTCTCTTGATGTCCTTCTCTTGGAGGGAAAAATGAAAAGCATTCATTTTTAAAAGAAATTAATTAATACATATTTGTAAGGCACTTCCCTTGCACCACACACTGTCAGGTCCTACTATGTAACAAAGATTGAAACAGATCATGTTCCTACTCTTATGGTACATCCTACTCACCCACCACACAATTGACTGAATCAGAATATAGATTATGCTTCTTGCATTTAATATTGGGCCTAAAACATTTGTGAAAAGAGAACTTAATACCATAACATAGGTTAGAGTATTAAAAATGGTATGCATTCATATCTTCACTCATTCAACACATAATTAGTATTGAGAGAGTGGTGTAAGATGGCAGAGCAGAAGGACATGTGCTTATCTTTTCCTGCAAGAACTCCAAAACTACAACTCACTGCTGAAAAATCATTGGTTGGAGAATGTTGGATCCCACCAAAAAAGATACCTCAAGTCCAAGGGCAAAGAAGAAACTTCAACAAGATGGTAGGAGGGGAGAAATCACAATTAGAATTAAACATGTTAACCACCAGAGACACTCAGAGGGCTCAAACCTTGTGTGCACCAGGACCCCGAGACCCCACAGAGACTGAGCTAGAACTGTGTTTGAATGTCTCCTGCAAAGGTACACTTCAGCAGTGAGCTGCTGCAGGGGCAGGGGCTCTGGGTGCAGCAGACCTAGGTATGGCATCAGCCCTCTTGGAGGAGGTTGCCATTAACCCCACCATAGAGCCACTAGAACTTACACAGAACTGGGGAAACAGGCTCTTGGAAGGCACAAACAGAACCTTGTGTGCACCAGAACCCAGGAGAAAGGAGCAGTGACATCATAAGAGGATGACCCAGACTTACCCCTGAGTGTCCAGGAGTCTCCGGCAGAGGCATGGGTCGACAGTGCTCTGCTGAGGGGTCAGGGGCACTGAGTGCAGCAGTACATGCATGGGACCTTTTAAAGAGGTCGCCATTGTCTTCATTACCTCCACCATAGTTTGGCCTCAGGTCAAATAACAGGGATGGAACACAGCCTCACCCATTAATAGAAAACTGGATTAAAGTTTTACTGAGCATGGCCCTACCCATAGGAACAAGACCCTGTTTCCCCCAGTCATTCTCTTCCATCAGGAAGCCTCCATAAGCCTCTTATCCTTATCCATCAGAGGGCAGAAGGAATGAAAACCACAATCACAGAAAACTAACCAAACTGATCACATGGACCACAGCCCTGTCTAGCTCAGTGAAACTATGAGCCCTGCCATGTAGGGCCACCTAAGATGGACGGGTCTTGGTGGACAGTCCTGAAAAAATATGGTCCACTGGAGAAGTGAATGGCAAACCACTTCAGTATCTTGCCTTGAGAACCCCATGAACAGTACGGAAATGTAAAAATGAATGACACTGAAAGATGAACTCCCCATGTCAGTAGGTGCCCAATATGTTACTGGAGATCAGTGGAGAAATAGCTCCAGAAAGAATGAAGAGGCAGAGCCAAAGCACAAACAGCATACAGTTGTAGATGTGATGGGTGATGGAAGTAAAGCTCGATGCTATAAAGAGCAATATTGCATAGGAACCTGGAATGTTAGGTCCATGAATCAAGGCAAATTGGAAGTAATCAAACAGATGACAAGAGTGAACATCGACATCTTTTTAAGAATCAGTGAACTAAAATGGACTGGAATTGGTGAATTTAACTCAGATGACTATTATATCTACTACTGTGGGCAAGAATCCCTTAGAAGAAATAGAGTAGCCATCATAGTCAAAAAGAATTAAAAATGCAGTACTGGCATGCGATCTCAAAAATGACAGAATGATCTCTGTTCATCTCTAAGGCAAACCATTCAATATCACAGTAATCCAAGTCTATGCCCCAACCAGTAATGCTGAAGAAGCTGAAGTTGAATGGTTCTATGAAGGCCTACAAGACTTTCTAGAAATAATGCCCCCAAAAGATGTCCTCATCTTTATAGGGGACTGGAATCCAAAAGTAGGAAGTCAATAGCTACCTGGAGTAACAGGCAAATTTAACCTTGGGGTACAAAACAAAACAGGTCAAAGATTAACAGAGTTTTGCCAAGAGAATGCACTTGTCATAACAAACACCCTCTTCCAACAACACAAGAAAAGACTCTACACATGGACATCACCAGATGGTAAAAATCAAATCAGATTGATTATATTCTTTCCAGCTAAAGATGGAGAAGCTCTATATAGTCAGCAAAAACAAGACCAGGCGCTGACTGTGGCTCAGATCATTAACTCCTTATTGCCAAATTCAGACTGAAATTGAAGAAATTGCAGAAAACCACTAGAGCATTCAGGTATGACCTAAATCAAATGCCTTACGATGGTATAGTGGAAGTGAGAATAGATTCAAGGGATTAGATTTGATAGACAGAATTCCTGAAGAACTATGGACGGAGCTTCCTGACATTTTATAGGAGGCAGTGATCAAGATCATCCCCAAGAAAAAGAAATGCAAAAAGGCAAAATGGTTGTCTGAGGAGGCCTTAAAAATATCTGAGAAAAGAAAGGGCAAAGGAGAAAAAAAGATAGATATATCCATTTGAATGCAGAGTTCTAAAGAATAGCATGGAGAGATAAGAGCCTTCCTCAGTGATCAATGCAAAGAAATAGAGGAAAATATTAGAATGGGAAAGACTAGAGAACTCTTCAAGAAAATTAGAGATACCAAGGGAACTTGTCATGCAAAGATGGACACAATAAAGGACAGAAATTTTATAGACCTAACAGAAGCAGAAGATATTGAGAAAGAGTGGCAAGAATACAAAGAACTAAACTAAAAAGATCTTCATGACTTACTTCCAGATAACCACGATGGTATGATTACTCACCTAGAGCCAGACATCCTGGAATGTGAAGTCAAGCAGGTCTTAGAAAGCATCACTACAAAGCTAGTGGAGGTGATGGAATTTCAATTGAGCTATTTCAAATCTTAAAGGATGATGCTGTAAAAGTGCTGCACTCAGTAAGCCAGTGAATTTGGAAAACACAGCAGTGGCCACAGGACTGAAAAAGGTCAGTTTTTATTCCAGTCCCAAAGAAAGGCAATGTCAAAGAATGTTCAAACTACCACTCTATTGTACTCATCTCACACAATAGCAAAATTAATACTCAAAATTCTCCAAGTCAGGTTTCAGCAGTATGTGAACCATGAGCTTCCAGATATTCAAGCTGGATTTAGAAAAGGCAGAGGAACCAGAGATCAAATTGCCAACATCCGTTGGATCATCAAAAAAGCAAGAGAGTTCCAGAAAGACATCTACTTCTGATTTATTGACTATGCCAAAGCCTTTGACTGTGTGGATCACAAAAAATTCTGGAAAATTCTTCAAGAGATGGGAAAACCCGACCACTTGCTCTGCCTCTGAAATCTGCACACAGGTCAAAAAGCAACAGTTAAAACTGGACATGGAACAACAGACTGGTTCCAAATAGGAAAAAGAATATGTCAAGACTATATACTGTCACCCTGCTTATTTAACTTATATGCAGAGTACATCATGTGAAATGCTGGGCCGGATGAAGCACAAGCTGGAATCAAGATTGCTGTGAGAAATATCATAACCTCAGATATTCAGATAACATCACCCTTATGGCAGAAAGTGAAGAAGAACAAAAGAGCCTCTTGATGAAAGTGAAAGAGGATTGTAAAAAAGTTGGCTTAAAACTCAACATTCAGAACAAAAAGATCATGGCATCCAGTCCCATCACTTCATGACAGATGGGGAAACAATGGAAACAATGAGAGACTATTTTTTGAGGCTCCAAAATCATTGCAGATGGGGACTTTAGCCGTGGAATTAAAAGATGCTTGCTCCTTGTAAGAAAAGTTATGACCAACCTAGACAGCATGTTAAAAAGCAGAGATTTTACTTTGCCAACAAAAGTCCATCTAGTCAAAGCTATGGTTTTTCCAGTAGTCATGTACAGTTGTGAGAGTTGGACTATAAAGAAAGTTGAGCGCCAAAAATTTGATGCTTTTGAACTATGGTGTTTGAAAAGACTTTTGAGAGTCCCTTGGACTGCAAAGAGATCCAATCAGTCAATCCTAAAGAAAATTAGTCCTGAATATTCACTGGACAGACTGATGCTGAAGCTGAAACTCCAGTACTTTGGCCAATTGATTTGAAGAACTGACTCATTAGAAAAGACCCTATGCTGGGAAAGATTGAAGGTGGGAGGAGAAGGGGATGACAGAGGATGTGATCATTGGATGGCATCACCAATTTGATGGATATGAGTTTGAGTAAGCTCTGGGAGTTGGTGATGAACAGGGAAGTCTGACATGCTGCAATCCATGGAGTCGCAGGTTTGGACAAGACTCAGTAACTGAACATATACTAATTATAGGTAATATTCCACAGGGGATATATCAAGAATATTCATATGGTGTTGGTTTAAGCTGTTTATGATCTTGTTGGGCACATAGATTATACATTAAAGCATTAAAGAGTCAATGATTATATATCATTAAACAATACGTGATTGAGAACCAAGTATGGAGATAAGCAGTGCTTTTAATGCCCAGAGAATTGAGGTATCCTTTTGATTTTGGAAAGTACGCAATGGCAGTGCTGATGGTGAACGAACACAGGGCTGCCTGGGTGGTGTGCTAACTATACAATTAGATAGTACAGTTCTAACTTTTAAATGCACAGGAGTTACATAAAGGGATAGAGAAGTTCATATCTACTCCTGTTGCTGTTCATGATACTAGTATCGCTTACACTCTGTTGAGGTACAGAGCAGAACCAAATGCACTGTATCCTAATGAACGTAGTCTTCATGTTTGTGTAAAGGAAAAATAGTGTTTTCTCTAAGCCCTAGATGTAAATAATAAGATATCACACCTGGAGAGAAAAAGACGTATTATTATAGTTACTCATTTCAGTTTCATACCTTTGGAGTCAGGGCAAATATTTATAAACATACAGCAAGAAAAAAGATAATATAGGTATACATAAATCTAAGATGTTCCTAAGAAACCATAAGCAATTAACGTATTTGTATGGAAGGGTATCTTATAAAATATATTTGCATAAGTGCACATTTTCTCTAGCATATTAATATAATGTATATAATATAATATAGTATATATATATATATATATATATACTACAGATGCCAAATGATTACCAACTTTCCCTTGTTACTTTCTAGTAATAGGCTATTTATGAAATCTAAATTATCTATAATTTCCTAAAAATCTTCTGATATTATTTTTTATTTATTTGTATATCAGTAACATTTGGCTTGCGTTACTGAAGAGTTATTAATCACTATAGATTTAAGAGAGATGAAAAGATAATAGTGAGAGATACTTCTCCTTGATGGAATAAAATCCTCCCTAATAATACAAGACTAGCATTTACAGTATTAAGAAATTCAATAAGCAGGTGGGTTACAGATAAGCAATAGATTTTACATGTAGCTTATGGATTTTAAAAAATCTTTTAGAATTTAAACATATAAAATGAAAATACTAATCAACAAAGTATACTAAATGATATTTATAAACATGGATAAAAATTTTTTTAAATTGATATTATGGTGTTATGGGCTTCCCTGATGGCTCAAACAGTAAAGAATCCACCTGCAATGTGGGAGACCTGGGTTCGATCCCTGGGTTGGAAGATCCCCTGGAGGAGGGAGTTATGGTGGACATTATATAAGATACAAATGTAAGGTTTTAGTATTAATACATGGCTTACTAGTCCTATAGTTATTCTTAGCCTCTTAGATATTCAAGAAATTTTACCAATTAATTTACATTGGTTTTAATATCTGATTTAAATGGATTATATCAATTCCCCATAAGGTAAATATTATCATATGCAATTTACAAGTGAGGACTTCAGTGCTCAAAAGTTTATACAGGTTGTGCAATTTTAACACAAGCCTATATAAATTCAAAGCTAAGACTCTTTCTACTACTCTGTATTTATTCTGTGTAAGGCACTATGCTATGTCCAGTTGGGTATATTATCTTACTTTTGAAACTTTTCTGTCAGCTACTGTGACACTGAACTCTGTTGCTTTGCTCCTATTGCTCAAACACCTCTGTTGTCTGCACTTTTGACCTTAACTCTTCTAAACATAACCATCTCATACATTTCTGCCCTTTCTGCCCTAGGAAAGTTCTTTGTTTCACCCTCCTTCATTCATCTTAACAACTCCAGCAAGTTTAAATTATCAACTTTCTATTGCTAATTCACCAAACTAAGTTTCTAGTTCTGCTTTGAGCTCCAGAACTAAAAATTCCAATAATCTGTGAGATAGCTTCATCTGAGGATTTCCCAGGTGGTGTTGGTTGTAAAAAATCTGCCTGCCAATGCAGGAGATGCAAGAGACGTGGGTTTGATTCCTGGGTCAGGAAGATTCCTTGGATTAGGAAATGGCACCCTACTCCAGTATTTTTGCCAGAAAAATTCATGGACAGAGAAGCATGGTGTGCTACACTCCATGTGGCTGCAAAGAGCAGAACGACTGAGCATAAACACACACACACACACACACACACCCCTCCATCTCATTGATTTAGGTTGGCCATGTCTACAACTGCAACACATGATAACCAGGGAATAGCGTTCTCTTCATAAACAAACTTCCCCAAAACCCCTGTCTCAGGCTCCCTCCTAAGAATCTCAGACTGGCAATTCTAGACATAGCTTCCTGAGTCATACTTTAAAATGAAAATAATGCCATGCATACTATGACTATGAAAGTGAAAGTAAGTGAAAGTCACTCAGGCGTGTCCGACCCCATGGACTATACAGTCTCCAGGCCAGAATACTGGAGTGGGTAGCCTTTCCCTTCTCCAGGAGATCTTCCCAACCCAAGAAGCAAACCCAGGTCTCCCTCATTGCAGGCAGATTCTTTACCAATTGAGCCACAAGGGAAACCCAAGAATACTGGAGTGGGTAGCCTATCCCTTCTCTAACAAATCTTCCAACCCAGGAATCAAACTGGGATATCCTGCTTTGCAGGTGGATTCTTTACCAAGTGAGCTATTAGGGAAGCCCTTACTATGACTATGTAAGATGTTAAATCAGACAATTTTTTTAATCAACTGTTTGAATTTTCTATAAGTCTAAAATTAGTCAAAAGTAAAAACGTTCTCTAAAACTAAAATTGTGTTTGAACAGATTATGCCACTTTCCTCAATACCCTCAAATGTGCCCCCTTAAAGCCAGAACAGAATCTAATCCTTATCAGAGTGTTTCTGGTCCTAGATGATCTGCCTCTGGTCAGCTTGTCATTCCCACGTATCCTATTCTCCATATGCTCATGTGGAGCGCATGCTCATGAGAATATGAGCATGTGAGAATAAGCTCACATGTTCAATCTCCAGTTGCTCATATGCTTCAAGGCATACAATCATCCCATGGTATCCACAGCGGATTGGTTACAGGATCCTCTGTGGGTACCAGAACTCACAGATGCTCAAGTCTTTACATAAAACGGCATATTACACTCAACCCTCGGAATCAGCAACTTGAGTAAATTCAACCTACCATGGATATGGAGGGCCCGCTGTCCTGACATCAGTGCTGTTTTCCTCGTATGCTAGATTCATTCCCATGACTTGCATTCTTTCTGCATGGAAAGCTCTTTCCTCACGTATTCACATAGCTTGCTCTCTCTCTTTATTCAGTTATCTTCTCAAATATCACCTTTCTAGAGATGACTTCTCTGATAATCATAACTAAAATAGTACTCTCTCATAACTAGGCATCCCTCATTTTTTTCCCTATATGGTTTTTATATACATCTGACATGATGTATCCTACATGTTCTATCTGATATAGGAAAGTCAGTTTCATGAGAATCGGAATTCTCTTAACAAGGGCAGAAACTATTTCTTCAGCATTTGGGAAAATTTCTGGCACCAGGTGAGTCTTTAATTAGTGTTTGTTAAATCACTGACAAGAGACACATCTATATAAATGAACTCAATCCCAAGCATTCCTACCTTCTGTAAGGGTAAAAATAATCTATTTGGAGGAAAAGGCAGAAGGTACATTAAAAGTAAATATACACACACACATCAAATATAAAGTTTCTACAGTGAAAAGGACTGCACAGCCTCATTGTTAAATAACATGTGCTATAGAAAATGTATGCTCTCCTTCTGATGCAGGTGTAGTGGGTGACAGTGGGGAGGGAGCAAACATCTCTGAGGCTTCTACATTGTGAAAATGTTTTATTGAGGAAGGACTAAATTTAGACCTTACAAGACTGATAACATTCAGGGACTTCCCTGGTGGTCTGGTGGTTAGAACTTGGTGCTTCCAGTGCAGGGGCTGTGGGTTTGATCCCTGGTTGGAGAACTAAGGGGCTTCCCAGGTGGCTCAGTGGTAAAGAATCAGCCTGTCAATGCAGGAGACATAAGAGACGCAGGCTTGATCCCTGGTTGGGGAAGATCCTCTGGAGGAGGAAATGGCTACCCACTCCAGTATTCTTGCCAGGAGAATTCATGGGCAGAGAAGTCTGATGTACTACAGTCCATGGTATCACAAAGAGTCTCATGCAATTTAGTGACTGAGCACAGCACAGCAGGGAACCAAACTGCCATATGCCAAGAGGCCAAAAAAATTAGAAAAAAGGAGCAAAAATGATTGGTAAGATTCAGCTAAGTGCATAGAAGTTGGAAGGGTACTGTAGAAGAGGGATCTGAGTGGAAAATGGCATGGGAGAAAGAGCAGGAATGCAGAAAAAAAGCTGAGTTCTGAAGCAGTCTGGGAAGTACAGAGAGTGTGGACTGGTGGTTTAGATGATGTGCTGGAAAGGAGATTTAAGCTAGGTTGAAAGAAGCTGTGAATGTCTTTCATACTTTTCTTTCACAAAAATTATTTGCATTTTACCACCTCTGTGTCCATTTAGTCTCTCACCGTCTAGCAGTTTACCATCTCTCCCAATATCATTAACATATAGCTGTAAAAACATCCTAATACAGTGTTATAAACTATCAAAATTTCATGCAGGTGAAATCCTAATAGCCTTATAACTGAGGTAATTTTCAAATAACATCCCCATAATATCACCAACAGTATGATAAGAACCTGAGTTTCAAGTTGGGAAACTATGACATGAAATGTTAATGATTTTTATAAAGTCACACTACAAATTATTTTGCCTGCTTTCAAAAATGACTACATTGCCAAATGGAACCAGACAGATGGCAACATTATTATATTTAGCATACTATTTCACATTATTTTGTATTATTGGAGTATAATTGCTTTACAATGTTTTGTTACTTTCTGTTGTACAACAATGTGAATCAGCTATATATATATACACATATTCCCTCCTTCTTGATCACCCCTTCCACCTCTCCCATCCCACCACTCTCGGTCATCACAGAGCACCAAGCTGAGCTCCCTGTGCTATACAGCAGCTTCCCGCTAGTTATCTATTTTACACACAGTAATGTGTAAATATCAACGCTACTCTCTCAATTTGTCTCACCCTGCTATTTCATATTTTGGACAGTGGGGAAACATATCATACCTGTAGGTCTCTGTAAATTCTTTTGTACTAAAATTCTTCTCAGAGTACCGTCCATGGCTGCCTCTTCTATGTGGGAGTGGTCTCCAACAACAGTCCAGTACATCATCCTGAAGAGATAGGTCAAGTTGATTAGCCTGGTGACAGTGCTGGCACAGCCCCAAAGAAGGTCTGAAAAGATCCTGTGCATTCAAATCACCTTGGAGTCCCTGATAAAGGGACTAACTCTAAATGTACAGAGTAAAAACCTCCAAGAGATGGCTGTAGGAATTAAGGCTTTTAAATAGTCATACACTAATCCCTGATAGCACAGCTGGTAAAGAATCCCCGTGCAATGCGGGAGACCTGGGTTCAATCCCTGGATTGGGAAGATTCCCCAGAGAAGGGAAAGGCTACCCACTCCAGTATTCTGGCCTGGAGAAGTCCATGGACTGTATAGTCTACAGGGTCGCAAACAGTCGGACACGGACTGAGCGACTTTCACTCGCTCACTCACACTGGTGTTAGTCTCTCTCAGTTGTGTCTGATTCTTTGCTATCCCATGGACTGTAGCCCACAAGGCTCCTCTATTCATGGAATTTTCCAGGCAAGAATACTGGAGTGGGTTGCCATTTCCTTCCCCAGGGGATCTTCCTGATCCAGGAATCGAACCCAGGTCTCCTGCATTGCAGGCAGATTGTTTACCAACTGAGCTATAACGGAAGCCCATATTTCCTACTAAAATTTGAGAGTTACTGTTTAACAGGATAAACTGTAGTTCACTTGATTCCCAAAGCTCAATTTTGAAAATTTCTTTAGAAGAACAATATCTCTAACACTTGAAACCATCTTCTTATTGTGACAGAATTCATTTTACCATGGTTGATACATTGATATGTTTTCTTTTATGAAAAAGTAACTGTTTTCTCAAACAGAAATAATTTTCTCACTTAGAAGATACCGCACTGCATAATTCTATTAAGTAAACAGTTGCTTCTTTTTACTCAGGATTTAATGATCCATTTTATGGAGATTAGGAGTTTTATTTAACATTTCTCTATTTCTTTTTTGGCCACTGCTTTTAAGTGAAAAATAAAATAATAAAAAAGAAAAACAAATCAAATAAAATAAAGGACATATTTGTATTAAATTTTTAAAGTTTGTTTATACATATGCTTTCATTTTTTATTATCAGAAATAGCCAAAATCACTAATATTCTACACTTAAAATGGTTAAACATTATATGTAACATCTCAAAAAATCAGTTTTAGATTAACAATAGTGGTTACACTTTTCATATCAGTTTCATTAATCTGAATGTACACATAACATATACAGACACTAAATGTATAAAGTACATTTATACAACTGTTCAGAGAAAAACACAAATTTTTCACCACCATTTGGTATGAAAAGGACATTCTTTTTTATAGAAGGACTAGAGGGATTTTCACAAGTCTTGTGACTCTATTATATGTTGAACACTCATCCAGAGACAACACTATAGAACACAGGTGGGACAATCTCTAAAAATGGATGGTCATATCAAGAAACATCAGTAACTATGTTGTTAACCTACCCTCTTTTAGGATTTACAGCAATGGCATAGGGTTCTCCAGCCATATTTGTTAAGAGTCTGGTACAGTTGGGGCCACTCAGCTGCCCTACGTTGATAGAGTACCTCAGACTGGTCCAGTGAGTAGTGTAGTAGCTGAACCAGTGCATTCGAGAATGGTCGGTCCAGTAAATATTTCCAGCAACCCAGTCAACTGCAATGTCCCTGGGCCTTTTAAATTCAGGACACTAAAAGAAAACAAAACAACAAACCACAGTATTTTCAAAAGCAAATTGGTGGAGTTTTTTATATCTATATATTGAGATTATTTGGGAATCATATTAATATGATCAGGTATTAATTATTATATAGATTTTTAAACATACTTTATTCTTACTTTTTATACGTATATAATTTCACAAGTCCTAAGTATACAGTTCATTGGAATTTTACCTATCACTGCCCCTGTTTAACTACCACCCTGTTAGAATAGTTCAGAACTGTAGAAGGTTCACTTATGATGTCTACCAGTTAGTATTTCTCTTAGAATAAGCATAATTCTAATGTCTAACATCATAGATTAGTTTAAACAAATCCACATAAACATCATTGTACTCTTCAATTCCTGATCTTGATTCAACATCATGTCCATGTATTCATATTGTTGTGTATGTCTGTTATTAATTGCTTTTATTTATGGGTAATATTTAATTTCATGAATATATATCAATTTGCTTACCACTGTACTGGTATTATTTATTTCATTTTTTTTAGGCCATTACAATAAAAATTATGAATATTCCTGTATGTATTTTTTGGTGGACACAAACTCTCGTTTTATTGAATATTTAATAAGAAATAGAACCATTGAAGCTTAAGGTATACATATGTTTGCTTGAATAGATAGGGTTAGAATTTTCTTTCAAAGCATCTCTACCAGTATTCATTCTTTTCAGCAATTTAATAAAGTTCCAGTTGCTCTGCATCCCGACCATATATAATTTGATTTAAAATTGAAAAATAATGTTAATACAAATAGGCACATTTAGAGAGATGCTAGATTAAAATGTCTTTTGAGGAAAGTTACAAACTCTGTCATTTATATTAAATCTGCTAGCTTGGATTTTCTGTGTAATAGTATATTACTGGATTATTGTGAGACAAAGGTAAGAGAGTTCATTGGGAATAGACAGCAAGGAAAATAACGTATGCTCTGTGCCCTTCAATTAACTTGATCACTTTGAGCTGAAGCTAGTGTAATAATTAATTTGACATGGTTGGGTTTATTGTGCATAGCCAAAAGTGAGAAGGAATTCTCAGGGGTATTATATCAAGACGAGAAACAATTATTTGAAGGTGATTATAACTAGACATGTCATCAATGTGTAAAAGCATCGTTAAGACCTGGTAACAAGTGGAAATGTGGATTTTTAACAGATGACTGTTTCTTCTGTGTTTTACTAGTGAGCACATTTTGTTAAATTGTGCTTGGGTTAAAAGCAAACAGACTGAACTTCTAAAAAGAACATGAGATGCCAAGAAATAAGAATTGCAAGTCACCATCTGCTGTGCGATTACTGAGATCTTAAGGAAGGAAAATATGGCTCAAATTAAACACAGAACGTTTAGAAATTTCTAATGACCTTTATTATTAGTCTTTTCATTGATTGACTTAAAAACTAAACTTTTGAAATATTACAGTACCTTATTTCTCTACTCTAATAGTAGATACTATCCATCTACACAGTGATATCTCATAGCTACCTAAAGTTAAATGAAAAGTACTCTGAAATACAACATAATCTAAACATTCCATACAAATAATATTTACAAATGAGTAAAATACAAAGATTTACCCTAGCCAAACCACAAAATAATTTTCAAGTGTGTCAGTATCATTTAAGTTAAATGTAATTGCTGTTTTTGATTTGGCAGTAGTCATGTATGGATGTGAGAGTTGGACTGTGAAGAAGGCTGAGTGCCGAAGAATTGATCCTTTTGAACTGTGGTGTTGGAAAAGACTCTGGAGAGTCCCTTGGACTGCAAGGAGATCCAACCAGTCCATTCTGAAGGAGATCAGCCCTGGGATTTCTTTGGAAGGAATGATGCTAAAGCTGAAACTCCAGTACTTTGGCCACCTCATGCGAAGAGTTGTCTCATTGAAAAAGACTTTGATGCTGGGAGGGATTTGGGGCAGGAGGAGAAGGGGACGACCGAGGATGAGATGGCTGGATGGCATCACCGACTCAATGGATGCGAGTCTGAGTGAACTCCGGGAGTTGGTGATGGACAGGGAGGCCTGGCATGCTGCAATTCACGGGGTCGGAAAGAGTCGAACACGACTGAGTGACTGAACTGAGCTGAAAAGTAAATTTATCAACAAATGGTATGGACATGTCAATGTAAATCTTAAATCTATAAACATGAGAGACAATAGGAGAAAATCACCATTATGAACTGCATAAAGCCTCTTGGACTCTGAGGGAGAGAGAGAGGGTGGGAGGATTTGGGAGAATGGCACTGAAACATGTATACTATCAGTAAGAAACGAATCACCAGTCTATGTTCAATACAGGATACAGGATACTTGGGAGTGGTGCACAGGGATGATCCAGAGAGTTGATATGGGGTGGGAGATGGGGGGTGGTTCAGGGTTGGGAACTCATGTACACCCGAGATGGATTCATGTCAATGTATGACAAAACCAATGCAGTAATATAAAGTAAAATAAAGTAAAAATAAAATTAAAAAAAAATAAATCCTTTGGATAAAAAAAAAAAAAAGCCTCTTGGAGCATATTTATCTTTTTTAACACCACTGGACCAATCTTTTACCATGCATTTGTCTAGCATGAACATAGAAGAATACCCTATTTTTCCTTTGATGGTGGTTGGTGGTTTAGTTGCTAAGTTATATCCTACTCTTGAGACTCCATGGACTATAGACCATGAGGATCCTCTGTTCATGAGATTTCCCAGGCAAAAATACTGGAGTGGCTTGTCATTTCCTTCTCCAGGGGATCTTCCCAACCCAGGGATAGAACTTGAGTCTCCTGCATTGCAGGCAGATTCTTTATTCACTGAGCCAACAGGGAAGCCCAAATTTGCCTTTATAAAATGTTAATATACTGTATGATTTTTCTGTCCTGGTGGTATCCTTGCTAAATAGGACATATTTTATGCAAAGTTCCACTTTTTAAATTTTATATTTTCATTTTGTTTCACTCATGCTCAAAAAAGGGCTGGTTATCTTTCCATTCTATATTTATATTCCTGTTCTGCTAACAGTTAAAATCTCAAATTCCTAATGATCATGGAACATTTAGAAGTCTGATTTTATGATACTTTTCAGAAAAGCTGGCTGGTGAAAATTCTATTAATGGTGAATTCCAAGAGGATATATAGAATTTAGGTCACATTACTAGAATAAATGTTACTTTTAAATGCTGAACACGAGATACTGATGAGTTATAGAGCCATTTAAATCCATATAGTTATTCTCTGGTTCCTTGATCAAGGAATCTCTAATGTCATTCCCATATCAACTAAGGTAGTTAGAATATGAATAAAGTATGGTCACACCCAATAAATCCAACCTAAAGTGACAAGATGAATCATCAGTTACAAGATGATTCTCAGGGAATTATGGCAACCAGGTGAAGATATTACTAGGTATTCATCCTTAATGACTCATAACATACTGAATGCTCAGTAATTCTCAACACTGAAAAGAGCAAGATTGAACAAAAGATGAACAACAAGAAGACAGAAAAAGGTGGTCTTATTGTTAGTGAAACCATGGCCAAATTAGGAAATCATCTTTACAGTGAGTTCTATAGAAATAAAAAATCCCTTTCTATTGCTCATGGCTTGACCAGGATTGCATTGAAAGTGAAAGTGAAAGTCACTCGGTCGTGTCAGACTCTTTGCAACCCCATGGACTATACAGTCCATGGAATTCTCCAGGCCAGAGTGCTGGAGTGGGTAGCCTTTCCCTTCTTCAGGGGATCCTCCCAACCCAGGGATTGAACCCAGGTCTCCCACATTGCAGGTGGATGCATTCTTTACCAACTGAGCCACAAGGGAAACCAAAGAATACTGGAGTCCTTCTCCAGGGGATCCTCCTGACCCAGGAATTGAACTGGGATCTCTTGCATTGCAGGCAGATTCTTTACCAACTGAGCTATCAGGGAAGCCCAATAGGAAGGATTGTGTTAGTCATCTAAAAGGGAACCTCATATTGAATGAATGCTGGTTGAAGAGTGGAAGGCAAATTGCTGGTGGTTCTTATGGAGAAGTTCAAAATCAATCAGGTAAACACAGAAAGTAGGAAAACACAGGAAAAGTAAACTGAGGTTCTTGGCATAGATTGGAGACTGAAATGAATAACAAAAACAGGATGGTTATGCCATTTGTCTCGAAAGAGACTGAGAAACAACCAAACACATCAGATTGGAAGCATGAAGAGGATATGAAACTCTAATTTGCCTCTTTGGCTCCCACTCTAGACAGATAGACCAATGAACCAGAGGCACTAATGCAACATGTCGTGTTTAAGAGATTGCAGAGGCGTGTGGTTACCCAGAAACAAAAGGCATTTCTCATCTTTTGCACAAAGTAGAAGACACATTTTGACGGCTTTCTCCAGACAAATGATTTCTTTCCTAATAAGCTCTCTAAATACACAGCCAAAGTTTCGAGTCCTGAGGCATTCCTCTTTATAGAGATATATTAGTTGAATGAATGAAATGCTTAAATCTTGCCAAAAAATTGGCAGCTTGATTGTAACACAATTAGAGGTTACTGCTTTAAACTACTAATCCTTTACAGCTGCAGATTGTAAGGTATCTGTCACAGTGCCAGCTTCAGTAAACTAAAAATATAAGTCACTAAAGACATTTGTTTTAAATTGAGGAAAGAGGAAAACCTATGAAAGGAGAATTCAAACATTTGAACTGTGGAAATACTGTCTTTTTTAAAACCAAATTCCTATAGTTGGCAATATAATTTGAGAAAATGTAGTTAACACAAGGATACATTGAAGTTGCCACATATTTCATTTGTTCCTGATCTTTCATCTTTGTGTACATACAAGAAAATTCAGTTCATCTTGATAGAGTTAATTATCCCCTGATGCAATGCTAGTAAAACACAAATATAACAGCACTGTAAAGAACTTGTGTGTGTGGCGGGATGGGGGTGGGGGGGTATCCATATGTAATGAAAAGATTATTTACATTTTTGGTTCACAAAATGTAAATCAGATTAAATTCTCATAAATTAGTCAATAACACATTGCAGGCAGATTCTTTACCATCTGAGCCACCAGAGATGCCCAAGAATACTGGAGTGGGTAGCCTATTCCTTCTCCAAGGGATCTTCCTGACCCAGGAATTGAACTGGGTCCTCCTGCTTTGCAGACATATTCTTACCAGCTGAGCTACCAGGGAAGCCCAAGAATAAAGTAAGGACTCCACAAATTCTGAACATTATTAAATTCCACAGCTTAGTAATAGTCTACAATATCTAGATAATTGTTATTTCAATCAAGCGCATACAGCAACAGAGAAACCCTCCCCCCAAAACTCAAAAAAGTTACATTTAAGACTAGAATATGTATGAATTCTAAAATCACTTCAGAGATGGAACTTCTGCTTCTATCAGCAATCTATTCTTAAGAAGATCACTTCAATCTGAATATTTATAAGGCTTAATTGTAAAGATTGTTTCAATTTTAATAATTTTACTACAATTTGTAGCATTTATCTACACTAAAGTGAAAATTGCTCAGTCGTGTCCGATTGTTTGCAAACCGATGGACTATACAGTCCATGGAATTCTCCAGGACAGAATACTGGAGTGGGTAGCTTTTCCCTTCTCCAGGGGATCTTCCCAACCCAGGGATCGAACCCAGGTCTCCCATATTGCAGGCAGATTCTTTACCAGCTGAGCCACAAGGGTCTACACTAGGACTACACCAACCTGGCATAAGTTCTGTTATGGAAAAGGAAACCAAATAAAAGCACATAATTCTCAGACAGTATCCAGAAAGTAACAAATATGTCTTTGGATATCAGAGTGAATATTGTATGTGATTTATCATTTTTAAAACATATTCAGTGTTCTTTAAACTTACTTGTTATGATCTACTACCTACCTACCACAAATAACAAAACTGAGTCAAAACTTTCAATTGAACTACCAGCTAAACAAAAGATATCATGGAACCTAGAAAACATATTTGGAATCAGAAAGTTGGTTTAAGAACTAGTTCTAGTTTCTCCATAAATGGTGAAGGTGTTAGCAACTCAGTCATGTCTGACTCTTTGTGACCCCATGGACTGTACCCCACCAGGCTCCTCTGTCCAGAGAATTCTCCAGGCAAGAACACTGGGGTGGGTTGCCATTTCCTTATCCAAGGAAACTTTCTGACCCAGGGATTGAACCTGAGTCTCCTGCATTGCAGGTAGATTCTTTACTATCTGAGTCACCTGGGAAGCCAATAAATTATGTGGCATATAAAAATAAAGGTGTTGGATCAGATGATCTGTAAAGGTGTTTAACTTCTAAACACTAAATTATATAACAACAGTTTAAAACATTATCTATTCTGTATAAACCTTGAAGTGAGTCGCTCAGCCGTGTCCAACTTTTTGAGACCCCATGGACAGAGGAGCCTATCAGGCTGATAGCCTATCAGGCCTATCAGGCTTCTCTGTCCATGGGCTTTTTCAGGCAAGAATACTGGAGTGGGCTGCCATTTCCTTCTCCAGAGGATCTTCCCAACCCAGGGATCGAACTCGGGTTTTCTGCTTTGCAGACAGACGCTGCTTTACCATCTGAGCCACCAGGGATGCATCTAATGCTAAGTATGAATTTTATGCATTAGTCAGTAAGCAAAAAATTTTTTGGCACTTATGGGGGCAATTTTGACATCATCTCCCTATGTGAGTAACCTGAAATTAAGAAGACAAGGTCTGTCTGATAATTAATTTCTTTTTCCTGATAGTTACAATTTAAACAAGCACAGCATCTAAGATGAAAATTAGAGCTATCTGAAAGAACAGGCTGCAAAATGGTAGGTTGAGCATGTAATTTAAAGTTTTGTGTTTTTTTTTAAGTCTTTTAAAAGTAGATTCTAACCTTAATATTGATGCTTTTGAACTGTGGTGTTGGAGAGGACTCTTGAGAGTCCCTTGGACTGCAAGGAGATCCAACAAGTCCATCCTAAAGGAGATCAGTCCTGGGTGTTCACTGGAAGGAATGATGCTGAAGCTGAAACGCCAATATTTTGGCCACCTCATGCGAAGAGTTAACTCGTTGGAAAAGACCCTGAGGCTGGGAGGGACTGGGGGCAGGAAGAGAAGGGGATGGCAGACGATGAGATGGCTGGATGGCATCACCGACTCGATGGACATGAATCTGAGTGAACTCCAGGTGTTGGTGATGGACAGGGAGGCCTGGAGTGCTGCAATTCATGGGGTTGCAAAGAGCTGGACACGATTGAGCAATTGAATTGAACTGAACCAATGGGAATAACAATCCACCTTACCTGTCTCCTGAGAAACCTGTATGCAGGTCAAGAAACAACAGTTATAATCAGACATGGAATAACAGACTGTTCAAAATGGAGAAAGGAATACAACAAGGCGAATATTGTCACCATGATTATTTAACTTATATGCAGAGTGCATCTTGTGAAATGCCAGGCTAGTTGAAGTTCAAGCTGGAATCAAGACTATTGGGAGAAATATCAACAAGCTCACATATGCAGATGATAGCACTCTAGTGGCAGAGCGTGAAGAGGAACTAAAGAGCCTCTTGATGAAGGTGAAAGTGGAGGTTGAAAAAGCTGGCTTAAAACTGAACATTCAAAAAATGAAGATCATGGATGGCATCTGGTCCCATCATTTCATGGCAAATAGAAGGGGAAAAAGAGTGACATATCTTATTTTCTTGGGCTCCAAAATCTCAGCAGACAGTAAATGCAGCCATGGAATTAAAAGATGCTTGCTCCTTGGAAGGAAAACTATGACAAACCTAGATAGCATATTAAAAAGTAGAGACACCTCTGCCAGCAAAGTTCCATCTAGTCAAAGCTATGGCTTTTCCAGTAGTCATGTATGGATGTGAGAGCTGGACCATAATGAAGGCTGAGAACCAAAGAATTGATATTTTTCAATTGTGGTGCTAGAGAAGACTCTTCAGAGTTCCTTGGTTGCAAGTCAATCCTAAAGGAAATTAACCCTGAATATTCAGTAGAAAGACTGATGCTGAAGTTAAAACCCCAACCCTTTGGCCACCTTACAGGTAGAGCTGACTCCTTGGAAAAGACCTTGATGCTGAGAAAGACTGAAGCTAAGAGGAGAAGAGAGCAACAAAGGATAAGATGGTTGGATAGCATCAGTGACTCAGTGGACATGAGTTTGAGCAAACTGTGGGAGATAGTGAAGGACAGGGAAGCCTGGAGTGCTGAGTTCATGGGGTTGCAAAGACTTGGACACAACTTTTGGACTGAACAACAAGAAAGATTGTGACGTTAAGTTGCATTATTGAAAGTGAAACATAATCTATTTGTAGCTGGAAAAAATGTGTTTTTGAGGGCATATGCATACTCTTATGGGAGAAGATGGGAAGGGTATGTTGGGAGATGAGGCTAAACATCATGGAGAGTTTGTAATGCCGTGATTTTTCAATGGAAAGATTTAAGGAGGGAGATATGATGCTGAGGTTATATTATAAGGTTATTTTGTCTGTGGTATAATGAATGGCTTGGGACTGGAGACCAAGGGGATACCAGAAACTCAGATGAGGTTTATTCAATGGACTCCAGAGGAAAGATTGTGAAATTTTAATCTAGGCTTTTGTGAAACAAAAGTGGATAAAAATGATACATATATGGAGGTAAAAATATTTAAACTTGTGATAAATTGAATACCAAGGATGAGAAGCATAACTTGTAAAGGATAACTTTCAAGATTGATATGCTATTGCCATGTGTCCCCAAGATTTTCGATTAATTTATTGTTTCTAATTTAAAAAGTGTATCTACTTCATAACAGTCTTGTTCTAAGTGCTAGTATTATAGTAGTAAAATAGGAAAAAAGAAAACTGCCACTGCTTCAGATATTTATTTATAGCAAGGTGAGACAGATAATAGATTATAAATATAATAAATGAATGAATTATGTGGCAGTAGAAAAGTACTATGGAAATGCAAAAGAGCAGGGCATTGAGAATCCCAAGATGGGAATGGGGTAATAGATTGCAATTATCAGTAAGTTATGCATTCAGATGACATTTAAACAAAGACTTGAAGGAGTTCAGGAATTGAATCACATAGGATATCTGGCTGAAAGGCATTTTAGGGCAAAAGATCATTTAGGAAAGGCCTTACTTTAGTAGGTAGTGATCAGTTTGAGAAATAGCAGAGCTTCCCTGGAAAAGAGTGAGTAAAGGGGAAAGTAGTGGAAGATAATCAGAGAAGTAACAGGAGACCAGATCTTTTAAATCCTTAAGAGATGTTAGGAGAATTTCAGTCTTTTCAATGGAAAACCATTGAACATTTCTGATTGAAGATGTGATGTGATTTATGCTTTATACAGAGCATTCTGGTTAATGTTTTGTGAGTCATAAGGATAGCAAAGAGATCAATTAGGAGGGTATTGCATTCATTCAGAAGAAAGGTGAAGGTGTTCAAAACTAGATCCTTGCAGTCAAGCTGATATTACAGTAATCAGCTCCTAGACATACTTGAAGGTGCATTTAATAATATTGTCTGATTATGGAGTTATGAAAGAAGCAGAGGGGCCAGCAATGCCTCTAAGATTTTCACTTTGAGCACCTGGAAAATCGAGTTGCCATTAAATGACATTGGGGAAGCAGATTTTGTGGATCACATGAGAAGTTTGTTTTTAGACATGCGTGCTATTCTGGGGAGGTTTTTTTTTTTTTTTTTTTTTTTTTAATATCCAAAAGGAAAAATAAGCAGTTAGATAGAGCCTGATATCAATTAGGCAATTTTTAGCATGTGATTTTATGTTAAACCATGAACTCTATTAGGAAGTGAGGAAGATAGAAAGAAGAGGATCATGGTCAGAGCCTGGGGCATTCCAATATTAAAAGGAAAGGAGAAAAGGATCTAACCAAAGATACTGAGACGTGAGGAAAAGGAGAGAACAATAAAAGAATAATTATACTGTTGATTCATCTCAGAACTATTTTGTACTAGTTATTATTACATCAAATGAAGTGATAAACAAAAAGAGCTACTTAAAGGTTAACTGGACAGACTCTTACTGTTACTATGTAGAAAAAGATTTCTCAACTCTGGCACTATAGGTGTTTTGGTCAGAATAATTCCTTGCTGTGAGGAACTAATTTATTCCTTGTAGGGTGTTAGGCATCCTCCCTGGCCTCTACTCACTTGATGCCAGCAGCAGTCCTCAACATTGAGAATCAAAAATGTCCTCAGACATTACCAAATGTCCTCTAGGGTGAAAGATCATCCCCAGTGGAGAACCACAGATGTGGAACTACTGAACGCTATCCGATGATGCCTCTCCCTCCATGACTCCAAGCATTTTTCAAGGTCCTTAATGAATTTCTGTTTTCAGATCTTTTGAACACGCCTTTGTTTTCCTTTACTTGATCTTTCAGCAGTATGCTAGAAATATAACCAAAACTTCCTTTTCAAAACACTTTTTTTTCCCCCTCTAGTTTCTGTGATTCTACATTCTATTGCTTTATCCTAATGCACTGCTGGTCCTTGCCATCATTTTAATCTAGTCTCAGAGCTTGGTTCCAGTTCCTTCTTAATTTCCCCTGGTAATCTAACCTGGTTTGATGGTTTTAGATATTCCCCTCAATTTTTCTATTCCTTAATGCAATTCCAGTCCAGAGATCTCAGATAAAGCTTTGACTTACTTACTGCAAACCTGACATTCTCATTGGATCTCTTACTGGACTTAGCATAACTAAAACCAAGCCCACAGTTTTCCATTTTTCAGTTCAGTTCAGTTAAGTTCAATCGCTCAGTCGTGTCCAACTTTTTGCAACCCCATGAACCGCAGCATACCGGGCCTCCCTGTCTATCACCAACTCCCAGAGTCTACTCAAATTCATGTCCATCGAGTCAGTGATGCCATCCAGTCATCTCATCCTCTGTCATCCCCTTCTGCTCCTGCCCCCAATCCCTCCCAGCATCAGGGTCTTTTCCAATGAGTCAACTCTTTGCATGAGGTGGCCAAAGTATTGGAGTTTCAGCTTTAGTATCAGTCCTTCCAATGAACACCCAGGATTGATCTCCTTTACGATGGACTGGTTGGACCTCCTCCCACAGTTTTCCATTTTTCAGTTCAGTTCAGTTAAGTTCAATCGCTCAGTCGTGTCCAACTTTTTGCAACCCCATGAACCGCAGCATACCGGGCCTCCCTGTCTATCACCAACTCCCAGAGTCTACTCAAATTCATGTCCATCGAGTCAGTGATGCCATCCAGTCATCTCATCCTCTGTCATCCCCTTCTGCTCCTGCCCCCAATCCCTCCCAGCATCAGGGTCTTTTCCAATGAGTCAACTCTTTGCATGAGGTGGCCAAAGTATTGGAGTTTCAGCTTTAGTATCAGTCCTTCCAATGAACACCCAGGATTGATCTCCTTTACGATGGACTGGTTGGACCTCCTTTCAGTCCATTTTCACTATCCTTCAAATTATACAATCCAGGAAACCAGGTGTCAGTCTGGAATCCTTTCTGTCCTCATTTTTCACATTCATTCCATTTGCAAACATTTTTTGCCTTAAGATTCTACTCACTACCTTTCACTTCATTGAGACTATAATAGAGCAACATACCACCATTTCTATGGGAGCACAGCCCTTCTATGTGGCCTCCTTCTGTTATAGTCTTTTCCCCCACTAAATCCATTATTCACAGAAAAAATAAAAGCGTTGTCTTAGATATAAGTAAGATGGTATTACTGCCTTCTCATTTCTTAGGTCTTAGCTCAAATCTCCTATCTTCAAATGTACCTTTATTAATCATCTTACTCAAACCTATATCATTCAAGTTTTTATCTCCAAGTCCATTTTTTACTTCCCTCAACACACCTTTAAAAGTTGGATTTTTTGTATTTATTTATGTGTTTGGAGAAGGCAATGGCAACACAACTCCAGTACTCTTGGCTAGAAAATTCCATGGATGGAGGAGCCTGGTAGGCTACAGTCCATGGGGTCGCTAAGAGTCAAGACACT
>SJXQ01002802.1:0-62765 GCA_006408695.1 Aepyceros melampus
ACTCTGCCAACCTGCTGTAATTGACATTTATATACTTTAACATTTATGGCTTTCATCTAGATGCAGCAGATACATCTTTATTTCTTACTAAAGTGTAGCATTGTGATTTACTAAGACAAAATACTTAAAATTCCCAGAATCCCTTTTCAAGCCTAAGTCCCATGCAAAATAAATTGATGTGGGACAAAAGCATAGGTGCTAACAGTTAATTGAGTGTTATAATCACAAGGTAATAAAAGTGAGGGACAAAAAGGACATAAAATGAGGGAGAAATTAGAGTAAATACTTTTCTAAGCTAGCCACAGTTTCCAAATAAGCTCAATTTCATAGGGCAACTTCAAAACTGCCCCTTGAATTATTGTGCCTGACATCATGCCATGGGGGTAGTAAGTGGTAGAGGAACATATGTCTTATTTCTAACAACAATCTCCTTCTTTCTTCCCCCTCCTACCCCATTTGATGACAGTTGGCATTATCTGCCTTGCACTTCCACAAGGTCCTGTCACCAGGCCCCTTTAGGTGACTGATGCAGAAGCCAGAGCCTGTTGCACAGTCTGCCAATGCACAGATACTTCAGTTTTGTAGTTATTCAACCATCTTTGTCACCCATGAGGCCTAGGAATCTGTAGGAACAGCAGTGGCTGTTAGCTAATACAACAAATTTCTACCAAAGCCACATCACAATCTGGAGTAACATATGGACTGATTTTTGTATAGACTCTAAATTTTCCTACTATGTAAAAAAAAATAAAAAAGAAAAAGAAAGAAAAAAAATGTGGGGAGTGGGAGGACTTCTTATAAAAAACCCCAGGGGTTTTTATATTATTCAAGGTTCTTAAGAAAAGCAGAACCAATACAATGTGTAAATATATTAAGAGAGAGATTTATTTTGTTTTGACTCAAACCATTGTGGGGATTGGCAAAACCAAAATCTGTAGGACTGGAGACTCAGGTAAGAATTAATATTGGAGCTGAAGTCTAAAGATAGTCTGCTGGCAGAGATTCTTCATGCATGGAGAACTCAGCCTTCAGTTGAAAGCATGTAGCCTACCCAGATTATGGAGGGTAATCTACTTTATTAAAGGCTACTGATTTAAATGTTAATAAAAATTGAAAAAAAATACCATAACAGCAACATCTAGACTGGTGGTTGACTAAAAATTGGGTATGATGGCCTTGTCAAGTTGACACATCAAATCATCCATCATAGTTTCCTTACATTAAATGTATAAAGTGTGTGTCTGTATGGATATGTGACATGTGTATTCATATATAGTAACTTTTCTTTCACATTTCACTGATCAGAAACATCTTTCTGAGGAACCTTCCTGAGGTCTTTATGATTTGCAATCCAAATTTCAAAACCAAATGAAATTTTCCTCATTCTCCAGCCTCATATTTATTTTTTTGATATCTATTTGTGCCTGATGCCTAACCTCCTTCTTGTCCCTATTAAAATTATTTCAACCTTAAACATGCCTTATTACCATTCTCCACTCTTGGAAAAAGTAATTTTGAATATTCCAATGATCTTAATTCTCCTATATTTTTATCTTACCAGTCTAAAAATTCTTCCAAAAATTATCAATTAATTTAAAAGCAATACAGCTCATCAATGAATTCAATAAAGTTTCAGGATATAAAATTAAATACAGAAACCCATTGCATTTTTATATAATAACAACAAACTATCAGAAAGAGAAAACATTCCATTTATAATAACATCAATGAGAACAAAATACCAAGGAATAAACCAACCTAGGGAGGTAAAAGGCTTATACTCAGTAAACTATAAGACACTAATGAAAGAAATTGAGGACAACACAAACGGATGGAGAAATATACTGTGCTAATGGATTGGAATAATTAATATTGTTAAAATACTACACTACCGAAGGCAATCTACAAATTCAATGCAATTCCTATCAAAATAACAATGGTAGTTCTCACAGAAATAGAATGAATGATTCTAAAATTTATAGGAAAATACAAATGAACTAAACAGCCAAAAACAGTCTTGAAAAAGAAAAACAAAGCTGGAGGTATCATATTTCCAGATTTGAAACTATTCTACAAAGCTAAATGTATTCAAAACAGCACAAACTGGCACAGAAACAGACACACACATCAATGGGTCAGAATAGAAAGGCCAGAAATGAACCTATACTTACATGGTTGATAAATCTATGATAAAAGAGGTGAGAATATACAATAAGAAAAAGGACCAACCCATACTTACATGGTTGATAAATCTATGATAAAAGAGGTGAGAATATACAATAATAAAAAGGACAGCCACTTCAGTAAATGGTGCTGGGAAAACTGGAAAGATACCATGCAAAATAATAATATTGGACTACTCTCTTACACCATGCACAAAAAATAAATTAAAAATACAGATTTAAATATAGGTATTGAAATAAAATTTATAAAAGAAAACTGAGACAGCATTCTATTTGAAATAAATCTCAGTAATACTTTTTGGATAAGTTGCCTCATGCAAGGGGAACCAAAGCAAAAACTTTCCAATAGCAAAGGAAACTATCCACAACGTGAAATGGCCACCTACTGAATGGGAGAGACTATTGGCAAATGATACAACTGAAAAGTGGCTAATACTGAAAATATACAAAGAACTCAATATAAAAAAAAACAAAAAACAAAACTAACAAACAAACAAAAAAAGAGTCTAGTTAAAAATGGGCAGTGGATCTGAATATATATTTTTCCATGAAAGATGTTCAGATGGCCAACAGGCACATAAAAATGTTCTCAACATCAATAAACATCAGGGAATTGCTAGTCAAAATAACAATAAGATATCATCTCACCTCTATAAGAATGGCTGTTCTCAAAAAGAAAACAAATAAAAAGTGTTGTTGAGGATGTAGAGAAAAGGGCATCCTTGTGCCTTGTTGGTGGGAATCTAAACTGGTGCAGCCACTATAGAAAACATTATGGAGACTACTCAAAAATTAAAAATAAACTACAAAATGATGCAGCAATTCTTTCTAGGTATTTACATGAAAAAAAATTTAATTAGAAAACATATATGCATTCTCTGTTCCTTGCAGTGTTGTTTATAATAGCCAAGATAAGAAGCAATTCAAGTGCCCATAAATAGTGAATAGATAAAGAAGATGTGGCAAATATATGCAATGAAATATTACTCAGTCATTAAGAAAAAAATGCAAACTTGCCATTTGTGACATGGATGGACCCAGAGGATATTGTGATAAGTGAAAGAGAAAGATAAATATTGATGAATTTATATATGAGTGGAATCTAAAAATCAAAACAGATGAAGAAACATAGCAAAACAGAAACAGAATTATAAATACAGAGATGAATTTGTTTCTAGTGGGGAGGGTGGTGGGCAGAGGGAAGAACTAGGAAAAAAAATTGTTACTAAATAAAAATGAGTAATACAAAGTTCCTGTATTAAATTGGTGAGATAAAGACATTATGATTCCCCTTCTTTTATTTTTTTTAATTTTAAACTTTTTCATTACAAATATTTGAAATACAATTTTAATTTTTTGTAAATACATTGTAAATACAAAATATAAAATCCAATATATACATAGAAGACTGGATAGCTATACTTTGCCAATATATGTGATACTCTCTAAGTAATTTTTTTAACCTTTGTTTCTTTGTTAACTCCAATACATTCACTATTCTGCATGCTATGGTAATTACTCCCAGATTTTCCTTTAAAATTATGACAAATGCATATGTCTTTAAACAATATGGTGTTTAGTTTTTATTGGATTTGCTTTTATATAATTGGAACGACATGTTTTTCTGCAGCTTTGCTCAATATTAATGCCTTAAAAAATGCACAGTATTGATACAAGTAGCTGTATTTCATATATATTTCCCCTTCATGTACACTCGTGGCTGATTCATGTCAATGTATAGCAAAATGAATACAGTATTGTAAAGCAAAACAAACTAAAAAATAAAAATTAATTAAAAAATTAAAAAACAAAGTCATCTTAAATATAGAGAAAAAGAAATAACTCTGATGAAACTAGGAGACAATTTTAAGTCTCCATTACCATGTATGAAGACTGAAAATAATTGGAAGAATAAATAATATTGTAGAAATGAGGAAGGTTATATCCATGCCTGCACAAGAACTACTTCTGAGCAGTAGGTTAATAGAAAACTCATGTAGCCCTTCAAAGTTGGAAAAACATGTAACAAAAGGTGTGCATGAAGAATGAAAGGACTGAAAAAAAAGAGAGTTGTATTCACCTCTGTTTATAGATAAGTTAGATCCGAAGACTGATTCTAATTGATTTTATTCTATTTTGAAGGAAACTAGTATAGTCTCTAAGTCAGAACTTGGGAATCCTGTCACAGATAAGGACTGGAATAATGTGCCAAATGAAAATATGCCCATACCATGAAAGTGCCCCATCCAATCCCTGAATTCTAGGTTGCAGGCATTTCTATCCCAGGTAGGTGACAATACCATCATTCTCTGGAAAAACTTAACTGGCCTAGAGAAGCAGTGTGCCTCTGAAGAAAGAACACAATTCCGTTTTGAATGTAAAACTGGAGGCCTCCCAATTGTTCAAAATACCACATGAAATCCCCCAAACTGGTAAAAACCTACTTAGATCACTTAGAAATTAAAATCACATATTGAACCCTATATTAATATTCTGTTGACTATTGAAGTCAGCTTTTCAGAAACAGGGAAAGGGGAAGATATATACTACTTAATTCCCTGGACAGTCTACTTTACTTACATTCCGCCCCCCCCACCTCTTTTTAAACTCACCATAATTTTGAAATCAATATGCTGACTTGGCCAGCTATTAGGCAGTTAGAGTAGGGAAAAAGGGGTTCAAAATGGCAGTCAGGGAAGTGGCATTTAGGAGATCACACATAGAGGGTGAACAAAGAAGAAAAAAGAGAGAGAGAGAGAAAACCATGTACCTGAGTGAGGACTTCAGGCAGGAAAATCCACCCAAGATGCACCCTTCCACAACCAGTCTTGGCTATATGCCTTATTTGCGTAGGGCTGAATCTGTCAGGCCCCATTGCCCACCCAGGGGAGAAAACAAAGGATTAAAAAGGGGAAGCCAAACTGGGAGGCAACCACTCCTTTGGGGGTTGATCCATTCTCATGTCTTCAGAGTGCATCACTTACTCTTGCTCAGTAAATCATGCCTGCTTGAGCTATCCTGGTCTTTCATTTCAATTCTTTGTTGTGACAATATGAAACCCAGGAAAAAACACCAACTCAACATTTACTAATATAAACAGGATTATGGTGATACTGGCAGGTGAAGGCTGACTGAGTAACGTTTTCCTACAAGACATTCCAATCAACTCTTAAAGGCTTCACTAAGATGTAATACATAAAGAAGCATCATCAGATATTTGTAAAGAACTTTCAACATGAAGGGCAAAGAGCCCAAGGAGAATTAAAGAGACCTATAAAAGCAGAGAAAGTGTTACAAGCAGAAGGAGTTATCATTCATTTAATAATGAATAGGAAAACAAGAACAAGATGCTACATAGTAGGAAGAATAGAATGAAGCTGAGTCACGAGGACACACACACACACACCATTTACAGTAATTATTTAAATGCTGAAAAGAATCAGTGAAGGTGTTTGAAGATAAAATTGAAGAAATTTATTAGATTGATTTTCAAAGTAAAAACAAGAGAAGTCTCAGATGACAGGCAAACAGTAGCACTACAGAGAACATTCCAAATGGCAGCAAAGGCATGCAGGGTCCTAGTGTTTCAGAAAAGACCATATATTGGATGATTTCTTAAAAAGTTTGGGATGGGTGAAATTAGATATAATGTAGATTTTCCAATGTTATTAGACAGAGATAACGTAATAATGGGTTTAAATAAAATTAAGCAGACAAAAGAGAGAATTATCCATGCCAAAAACAACACAAAGTTGGACAAGAAAGATAATTTAATCCTAATACACTTCTTGGGTTCACAGTGAGAAGTTATTCATAAAGGCATATACAATATTTACAAAGGACATACAAGCACTGCTAGAAGTTGTGATTGAACTATGTTGGTAGTATGGTTAGAAGGTAGACAGTGATGGAAGGAAGTAAACTTTTTCATCTCCTGTAACAGGAAGTTAAAGAGCAATTTGTGTAACTTTTTGGTAGAAATATATAGAAAGTATCAGAAGAAATGCTAATAGTTAAAAGTGATAGTCCTTTTTGTTAAATGAGGCAGTGATGGAAAGGGGAGAGTCACAGAGAATTTTTTTTAACATAGGCTTTTCAAAAGAATTTTGGAAAAGAAAATCAACAACATTACTCAAATATAAAACTTCTAACATGGTCCTAGATTTCTTCCCATGGTCTGTGTGAATATTTTGATGAACATCAATTTAAATACTGATTTTTTTCATAAAACATGACAAACTATTTCGATGTTGTTACAAATTCAGTATGAAGAGTATTTTTATTTGTTAAAATAAAATTGCTTCAAATAAATGTCCCACAATTTATCTACTTGCTTCTCTTGGTCTCTTTAGTTTTCTTGTGCAATATGAGTTCAGAAATGACAAGATGAAAACAAACATCTAAAGATAATTTTCTCAAAATATATTTTCAGAGTTGGAAACACCAAATCAAACTTTAATGCTTGACTGTGTATTACCAAAGTGCTATCCAAAGTGATTAAACTCACATATACTACCATCAGAAATATGTATTGAGTGCTTATTTCATGATGGCTGCTCCATTTTTTTCCTGACATTCCTAGAAGAGTTTCTAAACTGTCAATCAGCAAGTCTTTCCTCCCTCATTTCAGGAATTGCAGAAGAAATGCAGATTTCCCCAAGCACATGCTAAATCCAAGTATATTAGCTTATTATTACACATATTCTTATTATTGCTCCACATTCCCTCCTCATAAAGAATATATTCTTATTTTTTTCCATATTCATATTATCAGTATGATTAAATGAAATATTTATAAATGCCAGATATACATCAAGACAGTTCTTGATAAGAAAAAGGGACAAAACTGGACAGTAAAACTTTATCCCTTTTCAGCCAATTACAGCATTTTAACTTAAAAAAAAAAAGGAACATAAAAGAAGCAGTAGGATTTAAAATTACCACTTTCAAAACTGAAACTTCAGGACTAGGAAAGGAAGGAGGGAAATAGGTCATGACAGAGTAGCATGAGGAATCCCTGTGATAGAAACATTTGTATCTTAATTGTGCTACTGGTCACACAATATATACACATGATAAAACTACACCAAATTACATGTGTACAAAATACACAAACATACTCAAAATGTTGCATGTGAAACGGAAGAATTTTGAGTATTTTTGAGGGATTACATCCATGTAAATTTCCTAGTTGTTATATTGTACCACACAGCTATACAAATTGCTACCACTGGAACTAGAGGCATCCAAATCTCTGAATCTTTCAGTATTATTTCTTAGAGCAGCCATACAAAACGTCAATTATCTCAAAATTGAGTTAAAAACAAAAAACAAAAAACACTTAATCTTAAAAATACAGAAAGTATGGCCTTAAGTATATTTTTTTCATGTCCTCTTGGGTTCATGACTTCAAGACACTAGAGGTAAATACTAATCAATTTTTTTATTTGTCTTTTTTTTCCCTATTTTCTTGGCATGTAGGATCTTTAATTTTCCAACCAGGGATAGGACACATGCCCCCTGCAATGAAAGTGTGGAGTCTTAACCACTGGATTACTAGGGAAGTCCCCAGTCAAGTTTTAATGACAAATTTTATCTTTTAAAACTATAAATTTTTATGTATCTATTATATAAATCTCAATAAAATATATGTTATAGCATGATATGATTTTATAATTAAAAATTCTTCAAATTAATGGTTAATCAAGTAATTTTCTCTACTATGGTCAAATAGTTAAAAATGCTACAAGCATAGGTTATCTGGACACACTAGAGTCTTTGAATTTAATCCATATAAATGATTTGCAAGATTTGCAAAATATATTGCTTTATTATATCAAATTCCATTAAAAATACATAAACAAACTTTCATATAAGATTACTTCCATTTTTTTCTTAATTAAAATGAGAGTCATAGAGAAGTTCTGGAAAAATGAATAAATGGATAAACACTTTAGAAGGAAGTAACCATGATGATACAGGTATAGAAAAGGAAGAGTCAGTTTTCTGGCATGGCACTCTCACAACTTTCAACTACCAAGAAAACTCTACCTTACACAAGAGAGAAAGGAATAAACAAACTTTAGATCTGTTAGAATTTTTCTCTAAGAAGAAACTCACAAAAATGCTACACTCATGGATCAAAAATTAAAAAAAAAATCAAGAATTGCAGTTGAAATTATTTTTTAATCACCAAGAGGAATAATTCCCCAATAATTCCTGACATTGCTCTAAAAGAATGGAAAGAGCTCACCAGATGAAATCTACATGGCCTGCCTTCTCGCCATAAAAACCTGAATGTAAATAATGAAGAAAATTCTTGTTTTTTAATTTAAATTGTTTATTTATGACAGAGTTCTTATTGAGTAAAATTAAAGGTTACCTTAGCTATCAGAGGAGGACATAGCAAACCACAGTTTTAGAATATATAAATGAAAATTTAGTTCCACATTTACTGGCACTCCATGGCTCATAATTTTAATGTCTGGCAAAAAGGAAAAAAAAAAAAAGAAGAAGATGATGATTTTAAAAGACTACAACACAAGTTGCTATGAGGGAGATGAAGTTGGAAATTTAGCCAAACTTGAGAATTCATGCAAAATTTCCTATAGGTGATAATGCTCAGCTAACAAACTCAAATCTTTGATCCTATACTATATAAAACAGTTATACATTGAACCCACTAAGGGAAAGGAGGTCATTAAGTTCTTCAGACATTCTTCTCAACTTCTTCTCCTTTTAATTTTCTAGAATTTCACTGGGTGTTTCACAGTTCGTTGTAAAGATATTTGCTTTCAAAAGTAGCAGGAGTTGGTTTTGTTTCTGTTAGATACAGAGTAAGAAACAAAACAACAACCAGAATGAAACAAAAAGTCTCTCATTTCTTCTTTTATTAGAGCAGCAAAAATACACAGGTTTTTTTTCTATATAAGAAAATATAAACTAGAGAAGATACATCTAGTTAACATTACCAAATCAACCAAATATGTTTATATTTTTTCTTCTCTAGAGGCAATACATTTAACGTCTTAACTTTTCTCCTTCTTCTTCGCCTTTTTTTTTTTTTTTTTTGGCTTCTTTTTTTTTTTAATGGTTTTAATCTACGCTCAGTGGCTACTCTTTTCCACCATTTAAGAAAATACCTCTTCATTGCTTTCTCTCTTAAAATCAGTTTCTTTAGGGGTTTAATCTTGTCCTCTTTGCTGGAACTCTCTCCTTGGGTAACCATATTTGCTAGCATTCAGCTCAGTTCAGTTCATTTCAGTCGCTCAATTGTGTCCAACTCTTTGCGACCCCATGAATCGCAGCACACCAGGCCTCCCTGTCCAACACCATCTTCCGTAGTTCACTCAAACTCACGTCCATCGAGTCAGTGATGCCATCCAGCCATCTCATTCTCTGTCTTCCCCTTCTCCTCCTGTCCCCAATCCCTCCCAGCATCAGAGTCTTTTCAATGAGTCAACTCTTCGCATGAGGTGGCCAAAGTACTGGAGCTTCAGCTTTAGCATCATTCCTTCCAAAGAAATTCCAGGGCTGACCTCCTTCAGAATGGACTGGTTGAATCTCCTTGCAGTCCAAGGGACTCTCAAGAGGCTTTTCCAACACCATAGTTTAAACGCATCAATTCTTGGCGCTCAGCCTTCTTCACAGTCCAACTCTCACATCCATACATGACTACCAGAAAAACCATAGCCTTGACTAGACGGACCTTTGTTGGCAAAGTAATGTCTCTGCTTTTGAATATGTTCTCTAGGTTGGTCATAACTTTTCTTCCAAGGAGTAAGCGCCTTTTAATTTCATGGCTGCAGTCACCATCTGCAGTGATTTTTGGAGCCCAAAAAATAAACTCTGACACTGTTTCCACTGTTTCCCCATCTATTTCCCATGAAGTGATGGGACCAGATGCCATGATCTTCGTTTTCTGAATGTTGAGCTTTAAGCCAACTTTTTCACTCTCCTCTTTCACTTTCATCAAGAGGCTTTTTAGTTCCTCTTCACTTTCTGCCATAAGGGTGGTGTCATCTGCATATCTGAGGTTATTGATATTTCTCCCGGCAATCTTGATTCCAGCTTGTGCTTCTTCCAGTCCAGCGTTTCTCATGATGTACTCTGCATAGAAGTTAAATAAGCAGGGTGACAATATACAGCCTTGACGTACTCCTTTTCCTATTTGGAACCAGTCTGTTGTTCCATGTCCAGTTCTAACTGTTGCTTCCTGACCTGCATACAGATTTCTCAAGAGGCAGGTCAGGTGGTCTGGTATTCCCATCTCTTTCAGAATTTTCCAGTTTATTGTGATCCACATAGTCATTATCATGCATTAAATATTCAGAGATTTACATATCAACACAGACCTACCACCAATTACCAGCTCTGCTCACCACATTATATGCTGGGCATCTCCACAAGAATCTCACATTCAAGATTTTTAAACCTGCTTTCCCTTCAGTATTCCTTGTTTCAATGTATTGTATACGCAGTTCCTAAGTCAGAGTGCCACAATGACTCCTTTCCTCTGCCATACTGATAAATTAAATCCATTATCAAGTCTTAAATTGTTCTACTCTGTTATAACTCTAAAAATTGTGTTTCTCTTTATTCTCAATGCCAAAGTACTGTCCAGATCATCATCTCTTAAAATAGACTTCTAGGAAATCCTCCTTACTAAGCTTGCTAAGTTCATATTTAGCTCACTTGAAATAATTTTCCATGATGAACCTGGAATCTCTCAAATTCATTAAACAGCTTTCCATTGTATTTAAGACTAAGTAAACTCTCTCAACAAAAGCTTTCAGGGTCCAGCAGTCATATTTATGCCCTGTCTCATCTAACTTGACTTCTAACTCTAACTTACAAATATGACTTGTTTCTCATCTCTGGAGAGTAACACAGTCTGTTTCTACAACATAAAATATCTTTTACTCTTTCACCTCACTTTACTTAGGGAATTATGTTATCTTTCAAATTTCAGCTTAAACATTTGCTCACCAAATATATGAATTCTAACACTTAGCTTGATTCTCACTGTTATTTTTAAGGATGGTAAGAAAAATAAACAAATAACTTCTATAATCAAAAGAAAATAGTCTTTCCATGAGGAAATAAAAAGGGTGATAGACAAGAGATTTAACAATGAATTTGATAGAGAAATCTGCATTACTAAAGAAAAAACTATAAAGATAAACATATCTTACTAATGATCAAATTTTCTTCAGTCTCCCTTTCAATCTTGTGAAGCAAAGTCAAATTTGTTCTACAGAAATTTATTCACATTACATTTCAATTGCAGCATTTGTTGGCAGTTGTTTAACTCCTTATTTGTGCTAGCCTATCTTTAAATAATTCTCCAGTTATTTGCATTTTCTATCACAAGAATAAAAATATTAGTGAGCCATGTTATCAGAATATATTTAGCATCAACTTCAAATATCATGATATAGAAAATAACATAAGTAATCAAGAACATATATATCTTCACTCTTTATCAGACTCCTAAGAGTGAGTATAACATTGTGATTAGAAACAAAAATGTAAAAGCCAGACTGAACGTATTCAAATATTAGCACTACCATTTCCTGGCTATGTCATCTTTGATCAGCTAATTAAACTCAGGTGAAAAATAAAAATAATATTAGCATATATATCATGAGGGTTTAATGCTGTTTGAAAAATTACAGAATAAATTTGTAGGACAGTGCCTGGCACAGAGTAAACATCATGTTAGTGACAGCTGTTATAAATTATCTGTACAACTACTTAGCATTTGATACGAGATTTCCGTAAAAGAACAAAATTTCGAAGTGAAAGAGATAGCAACATAATCTCTCACTCACTCCAGTCTAGTCATCTTGCCTACACACATCAGAGAACATAGGACTGGCATTCAAGGAAGCTACAGAATTGTATCAGCTACCAGCAAATTTGATAACATATATAAATTATACACTGAGAAGGCAATAGTAACCCACTCCAGTACTCTTGCCTGGAAAATCTAGTGACAGCTGTTATAAATTATCTGTACAACTACTTAGCATTTGATACGAGATTTCCGTAAAAGAACAAAATTTCGAAGTGAAAGAGATAGCAACATAATCTCTCACTCACTCCAGTCTAGTCATCTTGCCTACACACATCAGAGAACATAGGACTGGCATTCAAGGAAGCTACAGAATTGTATCAGCTACCAGCAAATTTGATAACATATATAAATTATACACTGAGAAGGCAATAGTAACCCACTCCAGTACTCTTGCCTGGAAAATCCCATGGATGGAGAAGCCTGGTAGGCTGCAGTCCATGGGGGTGTTAGGAGTCGGACCGACTGAGAGACTTCACTTTCATTTTTCACTTTCATGCATTGGAGAAGGAAATGGCAACCTACTCCAGTATTCTTGCCTGGAGAATCCCAGGGACAGGGGAGCCTGGTGGGCTGCTGTCTATGGGGTTGCACAGGGAAGCGACTTAGCAGCAGCAGCAGCAGCAGCAGCATGAATTATACAAAAGTATGCAAACTGACATCCAAATCATATTGAGATTTTTTTTTTACACTAAGAGCTAAGTCATAAAAAACAATGGATCTCTCACTAGGATTCAGGACATTAGAGCTACAGATAAAGGGTATTTTCCCCTTTCTATTCTATCTTCTTTGTTCTTTTCTTTTCAGTAGAAAAGTTTATCATTTTGGCAATATAGAAACTCACCTGTATGTATCAAGAGTATGCCCATACTGTCATACAAAGTTGAGGTAATTTTGTCTTAGAATCCACTTAGTTAATGTACCTGTCTTTAAAGAGCTGTCACCTCAGTAGCAAAAATATTCTATGTGCTTTGTGTAAAGGAGGGAAGATGCCACATGCCTCTAAATGCACCATTTGAGAATCATTGTATTTCTTATTGTAAGCTTAGTACCTGGCTCATAAATAGTAGTTAATTAGTATTTTCTCAATACATACTTTATTCACTGGAATTCATTAGAAAAACTTTCATATAGAATGGATCCAATGACATTATTTTGTTATCACAAATATATAACAACATAATATTATTTTGTTATTATAAACAACTTAAATATAAGCTATATTTGTTGCTGTTCAGTCACCAAGTCATATCTGACTCCTTGTGATCCCACGGACGGGCACATGCCAGTCTTCCCTGTACTTCACTATCTCCACAGTTTGGTCAAACTCTTGTCCATTGTGTCAATGATGTGATCCAACCATTTCATCCTTAGTCACCCACTCTCCCTGCCCTCAATCTTTCCTAGTGAGAGGGTAACAGGCAGGAAGGCCAGGGGTCTCCAAACGGAGGAAACAGCCTGCAAGTGTCAGACATTTTCTCTCTCTTAAGCGGCAGGAGGAAACAAACTAGCAATATTTTTTCCTTCTCTATACAAATTTAAAAGGAGGTTTCTCTTAAAATTCTGTGTTACCATAATGACATCTGGTTTCACCTGAAGTTAACCAATGCCTTTTTCTTATGGAAATGCTTGTCTTAAGCGACTGCTGGTGACTATATAACATCCAGCTGAAGGCTAGCAGGGGGTACTCTTTCTGCCCCCTTCTGATGCCTATGTCAGAAGCTTTCTCTATCTCCTTTATACTTTAATAAAACTTTATTACACAAAAGCTCTGAGCGATCAAGCCTCGTCACCAGCCCCGGATTGAATTCTTCTCCTCCAGAGGCCAAGAATCCCGGCGTTGGAATTCAACAACAACCTTTCACTAGCATCAGTATTTTCTCCAATGAGGAGGCTCTTTGCATCATGTGGCCAAAGTATTGGAGCTTCAGGAACAGTCCTTCCAATGAATATTCAGGGTTGATTTCCTTTAGGATATTGATTGGTTTGATCTGCTTGCTATCCAAGGGACTTTCATGAGTGTTATCCAGCACTGCAATTTGAAAACATCAATTCTTCAGCACTCAACCTGCTTCATGGTCCAACTTTCACATCTGCACATGACTACTGGAAAAAACATAGCTTTGACTATATGGACCTTTGTCAGAAAAAAGATGTCTCTGCTTTTTAATACACTGACTAGGCTGGTCATGGCTTTCCTTCCAAGGAGGATTTTTTTTTTTTTTTTTAATTTCATGGCTGTAGTCACCATCCACAGTGATTTTGCAATACAAGAAAATAAAGTCTGTCACTGTTTACATTTTTTCCTTCTATTTTCCATGAAGTGATACAACTAGGTGCTATGATCTTAGTTTGTTGAATGTTGAGTTTTAAGCCAGCTCTTTAACTCTCTTCTATCTTCATCAAGACATTTTTTAGTGCCTCTTGGCTTTCTGTAATTAGAATGGTATCATCTGCATATCTGAGGTTGTTGATATTTCTCCAGGCAATCTTGATTCCAGCTAATGAGACATCTGGTTCAGCATTTCACATGATATACTCTGCATATAAGTTCAATAAGCAGAGTGACAATACATAGCCTTATTGTACTCCTTGTCCAGTTTTAAACCAGAAAGTTTTCCTATGCCTGATTCTAACTGATCCACATACAAATTTCTCAGGAGGCAAGTAAGGTGGTCTGGTATTCCAATATCACTATGAATTTTCCACAGATTGTTTTGATTCACACAGTCAAAGGCTTTAGTGTAATCAATGAAGCAAATGCTTTTCTAGAAACTCCTTGCTTTCTCCAAGCTATGTAATCAACATAATTAAAAGGCATCTATTTAGCCACTGTTTTTATGTGTATAGTGGAACTATAACAGGGAAGTTATTTGGAGAGTATTTGGTATCTGACCTATCTTAAACATGGCTTCACCACTTACCAGTCATATAAATGACTAGTGTTCACACAGTAATATGGGATAATACGTGTGTCTAAAATATACACTCATATGCATGTGTATATGCATATGTGTATATTTTATATAAGATAAAAATTACATGATTTCAATAAATATTAGTAACTCATATAGCCTTATCTCTAACAGATGTATTGTAAAGAAATATTACAGAACATGACCAATTATATCATCAAAATGCTTAAAATTCAGCTTCTAAGATACAACTTAAGTCATATTATCAGGTTAGATGTAAGAATTAACTAGTGCCTAATGGAATCTCAGTGCCATACTAAATGCATGGGGGAGGGTGTTAGAATACAGAGGAATGATGTAGCACTTATCCTAGTTTCAAGAAACTTTTGAATATTGAATGCATTAAAGTCCAGGGTTCTTAATTATAGAATAAAATATCTGGTATGGTCACAATTTCTTCTCAACTTCATATTCTGCACTCAGTGTAAAGAAGTGAAAGAAAGTGAAATCACTCAGTCGTGTCCAACTCTTTGCGACCCCATGAACTGCAGCCTACCAGGGTCCTCTGTCTATGGGATTTTCCAGGCAAGAATATTGGAGTATTGGTTGCCATTTCCTTCTCCAGGGTATCTTTGCAACCCAGGGATCAAATTCCAGGTCTCCCGCATTGCAGTCAGACGCTTTACCATCTGAGCTACTCAGTGTACCATGCAGCAACAAAAAAATCCAAGAGGTTAGAGCCCAACCACTGGTAAGTTTAGAGTCTTACCTGGTGAAGGTAAGAGGAAAGAAAAGTCAATGCATTACATTCTCAAATAGAAATATTAGAAGGTAGATCTTAAAGAATTAGTAGGATTTGGATAGAATCAAATGGGAAACCATTACAGGCTTAAAGAATCAGTAGGATCTGGATAGAAAAAAGTGGGTCATTATAGGCTAAGGCCAACCATAAGACCATAGACATGAAATCAAGAATGAATGAATGTAAGTAGGAGCATATACAAGAATACAAAACAGGTAGTCAAGATGATGTGAGATTTTAAAGTTCAGAAAGAAGAAATATTCATGTAGTTATAAATGGCAGGATTTTCTTTTTTAATGCAGAATGATATTTATAATTGGGCTTCCAAAGTGGCTTTAGTGTAAAGAATCTGCTTGCTATGCAGGAGACACAAAAGATGTAGGTTCGATTTTGGATTTGAAAGATCCCCTGGAGAAGGAAATGGCAACCCACTCCAGTATTATTGTTGGGAAATCCTATGGACAGAGGAGCCTGGACAGCTACAGTCCATATGGTCACTAAGAGTCAGACACCACTGAGTGACTGAGCACAAAATATTTGTATCTATTAAAAGATGCAAACTATAAAATAGATACAAATTATAAAATAGAATATAAAAATAAATACAAAATATTTGTGTCTATTAATATATGTCTATTATAGACATATATGTGTATATATATATATACACATATATGTCTATGAATTTTCCACAGATTGTTTTGATTCACACAGTCAAAGGCTTTAGTGTAATCAATGAAGCAAATGCTTTTCTAGAAACTCCTTGCTTTCTCCAAGCTATGTAATCAACATAATTAAAAGGCATCTATTTAGCCACTGTTTTTATGTGTATAGTGGAACTATAACAGGGAAGTTATTTGGAGAGTATTTGGTATCTGACCTATCTTAAACATGGCTTCACCACTTACCAGTCATATAAATGACTAGTGTTCACACAGTAATATGGGATAATATGTGTGTCTAAAATATACACTCATATGCATGTGTATATGCATATGTGTATATTTTATATAAGATAAAAATTACATGATTTCAATAAATATTAGTAACTCATATAGCCTTATCTCTAACAGATGTATTGTAAAGAAATATTACAGAACATGACCAATTATATCATCAAAATGCTTAAAATTCAGCTTCTAAGATACAACTTAAGTCATATTATCAGGTTAGATGTAAGAATTAACTAGTGCCTAATGGAATCTCAGTGCCATACTAAATGCATGGGGGGAGGGTGTTAGAATACAGAGGAATGATGTAGCACTTATCCTAGTTTCAAGAAACTTTTGAATATTGAATGCATTAAAGTCCAGGGTTCTTAATTATAGAATAAAATATCTGGTATGGTCACAATTTCTTCTCAACTTCATATTCTGCACTCAGTGTAAAGAAGTGAAAGAAAGTGAAATCACTCAGTCGTGTCCAACTCTTTGCGACCCCATGAACTGCAGCCTACCAGGGTCCTCTGTCTATGGGATTTTCCAGGCAAGAATACTGGAGTATTGGTTGCCATTTCCTTCTCCAGGGTATCTTTGCAACCCAGGGATCAAATTCCAGGTCTCCCGCATTGCAGTCAGACGCTTTACCATCTGAGCTACTCAGTGTACCATGCAGCAACAAAAAAATCCAAGAGGTTAGAGCCCAACCACTGGTAAGTTTAGAGTCTTACCTGGTGAAGGTAAGAGGAAAGAAAAGTCAATGCATTACATTCTCAAATAGAAATATTAGAAGGTAGATCTTAAAGAATTAGTAGGATTTGGATAGAATCAAATGGGAAACCATTACAGGCTTAAAGAATCAGTAGGATCTGGATAGAAAAAAGTGGGTCATTATAGGCTAAGGCCAACCATAAGACCATAGACATGAAATCAAGAATGAATGAATGTAAGTAGGAGCATATACAAGAATACAAAACAGGTAGTCAAGATGATGTGAGATTTTAAAGTTCAGAAAGAAGAAATATTCATGTAGTTATAAATGGCAGGATTTTCTTTTTTAATGCAGAATGATATTTATAATTGGGCTTCCAAAGTGGCTTTAGTGTAAAGAATCTGCTTGCTATGCAGGAGACACAAAAGATGTAGGTTCGATTTTGGATTTGAAAGATCCCCTGGAGAAGGAAATGGCAACCCACTCCAGTATTATTGTTGGGAAATCCTATGGACAGAGGAGCCTGGACAGCTACAGTCCATATGGTCACTAAGAGTCAGACACCACTGAGTGACTGAGCACAAAATATTTGTATCTATTAAAAGATGCAAACTATAAAATAGATACAAATTATAAAATAGAATATAAAAATAATACAAAATATTTGTGTCTATTAATATATGTCTATTATAGACATATATGTGTATATATATATATACACATATATGTCTATAAATAAGAGACATTTCTGCTCGTATAGTTCATAAGGAGGAAGAGGGTACTTATCACTGTATTGAAAAACTAATGAAGGAAATGCCTAGACTCCTCAGCCCTGGGAGAGACTTGCATCTCCTCTTAATTCCTGAATATTCAGGAATTAATAAGAAACAAAGGATTTCTGACATATCCAAAACAGCACACAGGAAGCTTCCTGTTAAATGCTTCCTGACAATTCCCCCTATTTTGTTATATTTGTAAAAAAGGTCTTGACCAGTTGAGTTTATTTAGTATTAACCAACCTTATAGAAAGGCAATGATAAACAAAAAATATAATTACCAAGGCAATCACCAAAGTTATAGTTCCAGACCCGATGCTGTGGGTAATACTTTGTCTATGGCTATAACAAAAGGAAGTGGGACACAGGCCTGTATAAGATATGACTGATTATAACGACAGAAATAGTTCGTATGATCACGACTGGTCCCTGTGAAATGTCCAGTCCAAGTTCTAAGTTCTTCGGTGCTCGGTGCTCGCAGCAAGTTTCTACGCGTCCCATTGTTCAGGCCCACTCTGTTTATGGAGGACAATCTTAGGAGTAAGTGGGGCTAATCCACTGTCAAGCCACCCAAGAAGTCCTTTATTATGGTAATGTTCTATCATAGTGTCATTGACCTTCTATGTCACTTGCCTAACATAGTCACACATCGTGGTATTAACCTCTTCTGAGCAGTTAGATAACTGCATACCATGGGGTCTCCAATCAACAATTGTATGATTAGCCACAAACATTAATTTTCCTGATTTGGCTTGACATTTGTCTCAATGAACAGGAGTATATGTGAAGTTCTTATAAGTAAACCCTTTGCATAATGTTCTTTGCTCTTTCCCTAACATCTCAGTCGTATAAATATGGTTTACACACAAAGAAAGGGCAGTAAATAATCCAAGCAATGCTGAATATCCTTTTTGGGAGGCAAGGCAAAAACCCAAGTTTGTCAGCTAGAGTTTATGCACAATTTCTCTGGGCCCAGGCACAATGGAAGGACTTCATAGCCTAAAGAAATGTTAGTTAGCTTTCCCTTCCCTCATGTGATGGCTCCTTCATGTTCCACGGATGGGACATATGGGTGGAGTCACTGGTTGACAGGATCAGACCTGCAATAAAGCAGAGTTGGGTAAGTAAGCCCAGTTAAGTCTGCTTAATTAAACTGGCTCCGAGTGGGGGTCACGCAAGCCAACTGATGTTTCTTAGGACTCCGAGGCATTTACTGTTGAGAAACCAGATTTTTAGCTTGATCAGTATGGGTTTTCATTTGTCCCAAAGTGGGGAGATTGTTACACCACTTGTCCCAAAGTGGGGTGATGCCACCATGGCCCGTATTGGAATTTCTTCCTCCTGAGGTTTTTGTTTTCCTGTCTCCATTTTGAAGGCTGGGAGCCCCCTTGGGTCGAATCTTCCAAAGAGAAAGCCATGTGAGTTCATTGGATCCATTTGGGGAAATACAGGCATACCCCGTTTCCTGTAANTCTTTTAATTTCATGGCTGCAACAGGGCTATTTAAATCAAGATATCCTTTAAAAGTATTAAATAGGTTATTCAGTTGATAATTAGCAATGCCTGCTGCTGTGGCTAAACAAGGTCTAATCCAATTTATATCACCTAAGAGCTTTTGAAAATCATTTAAGGCTGATAATTTATCTGTACAGATCTGAGTTAGTTGGGGAGTAATATGTTGTCTATTAACAACAAACTCCAAGTAATGGGAATTGTAGAGGTTTGAATTTTTTCAGGGGCAATGATTAATCCAGAGTTTTTAAGCATAGTTGAGCTATATCAAACATATGTTGAGTTTCAAAGATAGATGGAGCCAAAAACAATATATCATCCATGTAGTGAATAGCAAGAATGTTAGGAAATTGTTTTCTCACAGGCTCACGGGCTTTAGCTATGTAGTACTGACACATGGTGGGAGAATTCATCATCCCTTGTGGCAGTACAGTCCATTGGTACTGTTTATGAGGTCCAATATGATTAGGATAGTGGAGAGAGAAAGCGAATTATTAACAACAAACTCCAAGTAATGGGAATTGTAGAGGTTTGAATTTTTTCAGGGGCAATGATTAATCCAGAGTTTTTAAGCATAGTTGAGCTATATCAAACATATGTTGAGTTTCAAAGATAGATGGAGCCAAAAACAATATATCATCCATGTAGTGAATAGCAAGAATGTTAGGAAATTGTTTTCTCACAGGCTCACGGGCTTTAGCTATGTAGTACTGACACATGGTGGGAGAATTCATCATCCCTTGTGGCAGTACAGTCCATTGGTACTGTTTATGAGGTCCAATATGATTAGGATAGTGGAGAGAGAAAGCGAATCTCTCTCGGTCTAAAGAGTGTAAAGGTATATTAAAAAAGCAGTCTCATAAATCAATAATAATAATATGTCAATTTTGAGGAATAGTGGTAGGTGATGGGATTCCTGGTTGTAATGCACCCATAGGTTTCATAGATGCATTAACTTTTCTAAGGTCTGTTAGGAGTAGCATTTGTTAGATATCCTTTTTATAATAAAAATAGAATTCCAAGGAGACAAAATTCCTCAATATGCTTTAATTCTAGTTGTGTATCTATAAGTTCCTTAGCTGCCTGTAATTTCTCTTTCATGAGGGGCCACTGCTCTGTCCAAATATGCTCATTTTTCCAAGTTATTTTAATAATTGTATTGTTTGTTAAATGAGAGGTGGCCCCTAGAAAAAATGTGGAATGTGTATCTGAATTTGCCATTGCATAAGTAAGTCCCTTCCTATTAGATTAAGGGGTTTATCTATCACATAAGGTTTTAATGTTGTAAGCTGGCCTTCTGGTCCCTCACATGGATAAATTTGAGTACTCTGATAAACCTCTTATACTTTGGTTTGAGAAATCCCTGCAATTTGGCAAGAAATTTTTTGTACAGGCCAGGATTTGGGCCATAAATGTTTGGAAATAATAGTAATATCAGATCTAGTGTTGAGGAGACCAGAAAATCTTTTACCATTAATTTTGATATTTATAATCAGTTGGGCAAATTCAGATACTAATGATGTCCAAAAGGACTGTTTTTGATCTGTACTGCCGAATCCACCCATCTGTACATCATTAGAGGAGTTAATAGAAATGTAAGGTAAAAGGAGTAATTGAGAAATTTTATCCCCCTTTGCGAATTGCCATAAAATCTGGGATGACATCATAATTTGAATTTCTCCTTTATAATCTGAATCAATTACTCCAGGGTTAATGGTAATTCCTTTAGATGTCAAACTCGATTGGTCAAGTAAAAGACTGAAGGTTTTTTGGGGCAGGAGTCCAAAAAGTCCAGAAGGTATTCTAGAGGGGACTGCCTAGGGGAAAGGAGAAAGTCATTTAGGGCTGGTGTATCAACAGCAGCACATTACTTTGCCAACAAAGGCCCGTCTAGTCAAAGCTATGGTTTTTCCAGTAGTCTTGTATGCATGTGAGAGTTGGACCATAAAGAAAGCTGAGTGCAGAAGAATTGATGCTTTTGAACTATGATGTTGGAGAAGACTCTTGAGAGCCCCTTGGACTACAAGAGATCCAACCAGTCCTAAAGGAGATCAGCCCTAGGTGTTCATTGGAAGGACTGATGTTGAAGCTGAAACTCCAATTCTTTGGCCACCTGATGAGAAGATCTGACTTATTTGAAAATATCCTGATGCTGGGAAAGATTGAGGGCAGGGGGAGAAGGGAACGACAGAGGCTGACATGGTTGGATGGCATCACCGACTCAATGGACATGAGTTTGGGTAGGTTCTGGCAGTTTATGATGCACAGGGAGGCCTGGTGTGCTGCAGTTCATGGGGTTTCAAAGAGGTGGACACAACTGAGTGACTGAACTGCACTGAACTAATGTCTATTATACTTATAGTTATGTCTTTACCACAATTTTTATCCATTCGTCCATGGAGGAGCACTTATGTTATTTCCATACCTTTCTTGTTATGAACAATGCTACAATAAATGTAAATGTGTGCTGGTAACTTTTTGAAATATTAATCTCACTTTCTTAAAGTACATATAAAAATGAATGACATAATCTTAACTTTAAAGTCAGATACAAAAAGAAAAGTAGTGCATTATCTTATTCTATGTGAAATCTGGAAAGACTGAATACATAGAAGCAGAAAGTAAAAGGTTATTATAAGGGTCCTTAGGGTACAGAATGGAGAAGGAAATGGCACCCACTCCAGTATTCTTGCCTGGAGAATCCCAGGGACAGAGGAGCCTAGTGGGCTGCTGTCTATGGGGTTGCACAGAGTCGGCCATGACTGAAGCGACTTAGCAGCAGGGTACAGGAAATGGGGAGAGGTTGGTTGAAGGGTTAAAAATCATGGAGGATGAATAAACCTAGACTCTAACATAGCATGGTTAAAAATAATAATACTGTACTGAATATTGGAAAATTTTTAAGATTGTAGGTTCCAGGTGCTTTCCACCCACACACAAATATTAACTATGAGATGAGATGGATAAGTCAATTAGCTTGACTGTAGTAATCATTCCATTGTGTATTTGTATATCAAATCAATATGCTATATACCTTAAACATACATCTTTTATTAAGAATTAATAAATTTTAAATTTAAGAAACAAAGGGATTTGTAAATTTTGAAAAAGTAAAAGATGTAACTAAATAATCTGATTACTCTGGCAATAACAAGGAGGCACGTTGAAAAGATCAGAGCCTAGAAACTAAGGTTGAAGAGGCCCTTTCAGTAGTCTGACTGTAAGGAGATAAAATCCTAATGTAGAATCATAAAAGTGAAGTCAAAGTAGGAAAACAGAACTGAGATGTGGATTTCAGAAACTGGATATATATAAAGACCAGAGGAAAATAATGACTAAAAGATTACTTTCTGGTTTCAAAATGAGGTGACTGGAAGAATGAGGATGCAGCCAACAGAAAGAGAAATAAGAGGGGAGGAGTGTTTATTGAGTAAAGAAAGACTTTTCATTCGTGACATATTGAGTTTTAAGGGATCATTAGTTAGTTACCAAGTAGAAAGCTAGGTGGTGCAACTTATAAGTCAATTGCCATAAAAGGCATATATTTAAACTCTGTAAGCAGCCATATGAAGATGAGCATTCAGATTGTGAGATTGGGTAATTCTGCACGGAGAGAAGAGACTATTCTAAGACTTGAGTTTTTGAAATAAACACAATATTTAAGAGGAGGAGAGAATGGTTTCTGACTCTGGTCAGCATGTCCATCATCAAAAAATCTACATGCTAGAGAGGGTGTGGAGAAAAGGGAACTCTCCTGAACTCTTGGTGGGAATGTGAGTTGATACAGCCACTATGAGAACAGTATGGAGCTTCCTTAAAAGAAAGAAAGAAAGAATAACTAAGCGACCTGTGAGTGATTGAACATTGCTTAGTTGAGTCCAACTCTTTGTAATACCATGGACTGTAGCCCGCCAGGCTCCTCTGTCCATGAAGTTTCCAGGCCAGAATACTGGAGTGGGTAGCCGTTCCCTTCTCCAGGGGATCTTCCCTACTCGGTATCAAACCCATGTCTCCTGCATTATAAGTGGATTTTTTTTACTGTCTGAGCCACCAGGAAAGTCCAAGAATACTGGTATGGGTAGCCTATCCCTTCTCCAGTGGATTTTCCTGACTAAGAAACTGAATTGGGTTCTTTACCAGATGAACTCTCAGGGAAACTCTCTGGGCATATACACGGGGAAAATCATAATTTCAAAAGATACATGCACCCCAACATTTCTGGTACCACTATTTACAAGATCCAGAACTAAAGCAATCTAAAAGTCAATCAACGGAGAAATGGATAAAGAAGATATGATACAGATATACAATGAAATATTACTCAGCTATAAAAAAGAATGTTATTGTGCCATTGGCAGACATATGGATGGATCTACAGACTGTCATACAGAGTGGAGTAAAACAGAAAGAAAAACAATACCAAATAATATCACTTACATGTGGAATCTAGAAAAATGACCCAGATGAACTAGTTTACAAACTAGAAATGAAGACATAGATGTAGAGGGAAAACATGGACACCAAGAAGTGGTGGGGAGGTAGGAGGAGAGAGAGGCATGGGATGAATTGGAAGATTCAGACTGACATATGTACACTACTATGTATAAAACAGATGAATAATGAGAACCTACTGTACAGTCAAGGCTATGGTTTTTCCTGTGGTCATGTATGGATGTGAGAGTTGGACTGTGAAGAAAGCTGAGCTCCGAAGAATTGATGCTTTTGAACTGTGGTGTTGGAGAAGACTCTTGACAGTCCCTTGGACTGCAAGGAGATCCAACCAGTCCATCCTAAAGGAGATCAGTCCTGGGTGTTCATTGGAAGGACTGATGTTGAGGCTGAAACTCCAAGACTTCAGCCACCTCATGTAAAGAGTTGACTCATTGGAAAAGACCCTGATGCTGAGAAAGATTGAGAGCAGGAAGAGAAGGGGAACAGAAGGTGAGACGGTTGGATGGCATCACAGACTCAATCGACATGGGTTTGGGTGGACATCGGGAGTTGGTGATGGACAGGGAGGCCTGGCGTGCTGTGATTCATAGGGTCTCAAAGGGTTGGACACGACTGAGTGACTGAACGGAACTGTATAGCACAGAGAACTATATTCAGTGCTCTATGGTGACCTATGGGCTTCCCTGGTGGCGCAGATGGTAAAGCGTCTGCTCTAGCCTGCAATCCGGGAGACCAGATTTCAATTCCTGTTGGGAAGATCCCTTGGAGAAAGGAAATAGCAACCCACTCCAGTAATCTTTCTTGGAAAGCTCTATGGACAGAGGAGCCTGGTAGGCTACAGTCCATGGGGTCGCAAAGAGTCGGACATGACTGAGCGAATTCACTCACTCACTCATGGTGACCTACGAGAAGGAAATCCTAAGAAGAGAGAACATAATACACATGTGGCTGATTCACTTTGTTGTACAGCAGAAAGTAACACAAGGCAATTATACCCTAACAAACGTTAATAAAATAATAATTATAAAAGGGAAAAAGGATCCAAGAGAAGGGAAGTTTGACCCAGAATTTAAATTATTTATGGAAAAACTATTTGTAAGAACTAATGTAATGGCAGTTGGAATAGTCCCAGAAAGGCTATATTTTTATAACCAAAAACAATTTTAAAAGTCAAAGAAAAATAATTGAGTTATACAAGAAATGTCATTTCATAAACAAATGTTGACATTTTATTTAGACATGGTCTTCCTCGCCTACCTATCTCAAGTCCTGACACACATAGTACATCTCAAAAGAATGTGGGTTGTTTATGAAACTGAGCTTAAATATTCAATGTTTGACAAAGAGAATCTTATCCAATAAATTGTGACTTTTGCTTGATAGTGCATTTAGCCACAATGAAAGGAGAAAATATCTGCAATAAAAGTGTACAATAAAAAAAATTAATTTGAATATTTGAAATTATATATAATATCTTTTCTGAAAATTTACAAGGTTAAGATGAGGTTTTTTGGCCTGAAATGTGAGTAATCATTATTGTTCTGTTTTTGTAAATTATTTATATGTCATATATAGGAAGAAATACTTTCTGTTCTCCCGTGCTACTTCATATAGATTTTTGTTAATTCTTTTTTTTTTAATTTGTTTTTAGATTTATTTTTTCTCTTGGTGCTTTTATTTTACTTTATTTTATTGGTCTTATTAATATTATTTGTGATAATTTTATTCACTTATTAGATTTCAGGGAATACTTTAGTTCATTTAAAATATTCTGCTATGTGCATTTGCAAAATATAAAAATATATTAATAAAATTATAATTATAAAAGAGAAAAAAGATCCAAGAGAAGGGAAGTTTGACCCAGAATTTAAATTATCTATGGAAAAACTATTTGTAAGAACTAATGTAATGGCAGTTGGAATAGTCCCAGAAAGTCTATATTTTTATAGCCAAAAACAATTTTAAAAGTCAAAGAAAAAAAATTGAGTTATACAAAAAATGTCATTTCATAAAAAACAAATGTTGACATTTTATTTAGACATGGTCTTCCTCGCCTACCTACCTCAAGTCCTGACACACATAGTACATCTCAAAAGAATATGGGTTGTTTATGAAACTGAGCTTAAATATTCAATCTTTGACAAAGACAATCTTATCCAATAAATTGTGACGTTTGCTTGATAGTGCATTTAGCCACAATGAAAGGAGAAAATATCTGCAATAAAAGTGTACAATAAAAAAAATTAATTTGAATATTTGAAATTATATATAATATCTTTTCTGAAAATTTACAAGGTTAAGATGAGGTTTTTTGGCCTGAAATGTGAGTAATCATTATTGTTCTGTTTTTGTAAATTATTTATATGTCATATATGGGAAGAAATACTTTCTGTTCTCCCATGCTACTTCATATAGATTTGTTTGCTTGATAGTGCATTTAGCCACAATGAAAGGAGAAAATATCTGCAATAAAAGTGTACAATAAAAAAAATTAATTTGAATATTTGAAATTATATATAATATCTTTTCTGAAAATTTACAAGGTTAAGATGAGGTTTTTTGGCCTGAAATGTGAGTAATCATTATTGTTCTGTTTTTGTAAATTATTTATATGTCATATATGGGAAGAAATACTTTCTGTTCTCCCATGCTACTTCATATAGATTTTTGTTAATTCTTTTTTTTTTAATTTGTTTTTAGATTTATTTTTTTCTCTTGGTGCTTTTATTTTACTTTATTTTATTGGTCTTATTAATATTATTTGTGATAATTTATTCACTTATTAGATTTCAGGGAATACTTTAGTTCATTTAAAATATTCTGCTATGTGCATTTGCAAAATATAAAAAAATTCAGAAACTGAACTAATATTTGTTATTTTTGAAAACTCAATATCTAACGGTTATTGTTATTTACTTTATGGCAAACACTAAGTGCTTTATGTGAACTAATGTTTCATGTACAATACAACCTTATGAGGTAAGTAGTTTTATTTCATATGGAGAAGGCAATGGCACCCCACTCTTGCCTGGTAAATCCCATGGACGGAGAGCCTGGTAGGTTGCAGTCCATGGGGTCGCTAGCAGTAGGACACGACTGAGCGACTTCACTTTCACTTTTCACTTTCATGCACTGTAGAAGGAAATGGCAACCCACTCCAGTGTTCTTGCCTGGAGAATCCCAGGGATGGGGAAGCCTGGTAGTCTGCCGTCTATGGGGTCGCACAGAGTTGAACACTACTGAAGTGATTAGCAGCAGTAGCAGCAGTTTTATTTCATCAATTTAAAAAAACAATTTTTTTGCAATACAGTTGCTTTACAATGTTGTGTTGGTTTCTACTATGTAGCAAAATCAATAAGTTATACATATAATTATATCCCTTCTTTTATACATTCCCTTCCTATTTAGGTGACCACAGAGAATTGAGTAGAGTACACTAAAGTTTTGAGCCTGAGAAAAAATGAGTCATGGTACAGTTAAATAACCTACCTAAAGCCATGCCTGTATGACATTTTATTTACTTTCTTAAAAACACTGACATTTAAAGACAATTGTTTGTTATTATTGAGCCAAAGCCATTGGAAAACCTAGAATGTTGGGCTAATTCATGGTTCTGTTTTATTATCCTCTTAATCTCCACTTTGTGAAATTTGATATCATTTTAAGATTGTCTGGCAAGACTATTTATCCATGACTTATTTCTGATTATGTTCTAGGCATTGATATGACTTATTAGATATCTGATATAAAATGATATAAAGTGACTGGATTTTGATTTTCTACTAGTAACACCAAAAAACAAACAAACAAAAAAAAGATATCCTTTTCATCATCATAGTCGACTGGAATGTAAAAGTAGGAAGTCAAGAAATACCTTAAGTAACAGGCAAGTTTGGCCTTGGAGTACAAACAAAGCAGGAAAAAGGCAAACAGAGTTTTGCCAAGAAAATGCACTAGTCATAGATAGCAAACACCCTCTTCCAAAAATATAGGAGATGACTCTACAAATGGACATCACCAGATGGTCAATACCAAAATCAGATTGATTATATTCTTCACAGCCAAAGATGGAGAATCCCTATCTAGTAAGCAAAAACAAGATTGGGAGCTGATTGTGGCTCAGATCATGAATTACTTATTGCAAAATTCAGGCTCAAATTGAAGAAAGTAGGNAAAAAGAATGAACATGCGCCCACAGCCCTTCTTTCTCTCTTCATACATGAGGGTCATTGGCCTATGCTTAAGCCGTCCCCTCAACACCTTTGGGTAGTCTTTTATCATTGACTTATTTTAGATATAATTTTATAAATACTATTTTATTATAAATAAAAGTAAATTAAGATCTTGGTGTGAAAATTTTGACTCAAAACTCCCTAACAGCTACCACTATTCCAGCTGGTTTCTTTAACAATGAAAATCTAGAGCACAATTTAAGGCTTAAAGTAAGTAATAAAACTTACTTTTTTATAATCATGTGCATTTTTTAAGAGCACTGAAATAAAAATTGAGAGGTTGAATTGAAATTCTAAGTCTTAAAATATGATTCTTGGGTAATTTAACTTAAATATCCATGGACCTACTATTTCTTCCCTGTAAAATCAAAGGATTTTTAGTAGATAATTTCTAATCAAATACTGATACCAAGCTATGAAAATTCATCCAGCTGGTTTCTTTAACAATGAAAATCTAGAGCACAATTTAAGGCTTAAAGTAAGTAATAAAACTTACTTTTTTATAATCATGTGCATTTTTTAAGAGCACTGAAATAAAAATTGAGAGGTTGAATTGAAATTCTAAGTCTTAAAATATGATTCTTGGGTAATTTAACTTAAATATCCATGGACCTACTATTTCTTCCCTGTAAAATCAAAGGATTTTTAGTAGATAATTTCTAATCAAATACTGATACCAAGCTATGAAAATTCAAGCACAAAACAGAAGAAAAAATCCCAGCATTCTCCCAACCCTAGGGAATTAGCTAAATGAGGCAATATGACTGATAATCTGGTGCCCTATGCAAACTTTAGAACTCATGTTATATACAGCTGGGGGATTACACTCTTGATATGGTGCCATAAACAATTCCATTAACAAAAACTATGAACCTTTAGAAAATAAAAATATACCTAAGGAAAATGTCTGAGAAAAAAGTACACAAATTATATTTATTTTAGAATTATGTATACTTTTTTCTATACTTCTATACATTTTTTTGTCTTGTAGAATGATTATAATTTCTTTCATCATTAGGAAAACTACATATTTTTGAAAATGATGGATTAATGTGCTGTTACATAGTAATGACAATGCAATATTGTCTTGATCTCTTGCCTTGTTGCTTTTAGTAGCATGAACTGTGAGGATCCTGACAAAGACAATAAAAAAGAAAGCAAAGTAATACTTTATTATTAGCTAGGATTTGACTCACCTCTAAGGTAGAATCCTATCATGCTTAGCTGGAATATGCACATTACACCTTTCTCCTGCAGTGGGAAGTCCAAATCTGGAAATATGTCTTTTAAGTTCAAAACAAGTTTTGTATTTATTTACTGACTTATTTTACATCAATTATTTATGTTGTATTTACAAGCACTCCTCTGAGCAACAGAAAGAAACAAAACTATAAAAACCCCTGCCTCCAGGGAGTTTATATTCTAGTGGAGGAATAGGAAATAGACATTAAATATGTAAACGAATAAAAGACAATTTACATCAGATAGGAAATAGAGATCAGGAGAGGATATAATGATTGATTTAAGCTTATCTTCCACTCAAGTAGAAGATAGTTTAGTTCACCAAATATAGAACTGTGAGCCTGGGACACCAGGTAAAGAAGGATGTCAAAGAAAACAGCACTGAAATTATTGAATATGTATGGTGAAGAAAGAGAAATATATGAATTAAAAGATGGTGGAGCTTGCTTTGTTTCTAAAAGGCCTGGGTTTATGTCTCCTTGAGAATTGCAGAAGTGAGAAAGCAGCAAAGGAAACTAATTCCAATTAGGGATCATAAGAAATCAAAGGGGATCCCCAGGTAGCTTAAAGGTAAACAATCCGCTTGCTGACACAGGAAATGTGGGTTCTATCCCTGGGTCAGGAATATCCCCTGAAGGAGGAAATGAGAACTCATTCCTGTATTCTTGCCAGTCAAAATCCCATGAACAGAGGAGCCTGGTGAATACAGTCGGTGGGATCACCAAGAGTCAGCAAGGACTGAATCACTGAGAATGCATGTGAAATTAATGAACACCTTCTTTGAGAAAATGAACCCTATTATTTGTATTCCATTTTATAGGAAGAAAAGTGCAACAGCAAAAGAAATATCAAAAAAGGGAAATCACAGAAAATAGCCACTAATATTTCCTACACTAGCTACAGTGGAGGAAGTCTCGAAAAGGACCATAACTATGTATACTTCAAATTTTAACTCAGTATATCAATATTCCCCCTTGTCATTGTAGCTCAAATATTTTGACACTCTAAAACCCGAATAACCCTTTTACTCTCTGGGGATGAAGTGACCTGACCTATTCTTGAAGACTGGAAGAGAATGCTATGGAGAAGTCTTGAGTTACTTGTAGAAATTTAGCAAGAATTTTTTCTAAAGGGATTATGATCTACGATATTTAATCTAGCAGTTACAGATCCACCAGAAATATGGTCATAAAATGGCTCTAAGCAGAAATACTGCACATACCACTTAGGCATACTGAATGGAAGACAAGGGAAACGTGATCTCCTTTGGCCATTATAGTCCCTCTTTTTTCTTGGAAAGTCCTTAATATCTGTTGTCAAAGTGTATCTTGTACCAGTCTATCCACAGTTGATACTTTCAGAATAATGGCTTCTTCTGGTATCTAAAAATTTTAATGACACATATTAACCCAGCACTGAAGTAGGCATTTTCCACATATCATCTCTTGTAATTTTCAAGTGTGTACACACACACACATTCCTTATATATTCGTTTACATTATTCAACATTTTTACACAGCAAAAAACTGAGGCTCAATGAAAAAGGAAATTACAGGTGGTGACAGTGGTAAAGAATGTGCCTGTCAATGCGGGATATGTAAGAGACATGGGTTCGGTCCCTGGGTTGTGAAGATCCCTTGAAGAAGAGAATGGCTACCTACTCTAGCATTTTTGCCTGAAAAAGCCCAGGGACAGATAAGCCTGGTGGGATGCAGGCCATAGGGTGCGAAGAGTTGGACAGGACTGAGTGACAGCACACAGGCACATACATAGTGTGAGTAACGGAACCAGGAGCAAGATCCAGCTCTTCTTTCAAAGACCCTACCTTTTACTGACTAAAATTCTCCTCAGGCGTGATGACAATGATAAACCCATATCTCTTATAGCACTCTTCACTTTAGAAAGCATATTTCTTTTATGTCAGATAATCACATCATCGGCTCTGTGAAGAGGTTAGGAAAAGCGTTTTTATTCCCACTTGACAGGAGAATGCTTTTGAATATAAAAAGTTCTATACAAATATAATATCATGTTATCAATGTCTTTGAAAAATAAACTTGAGTGGTAGACAACTGAAACACAATATTTACTGTACAGTTCTTCCATTTATTGTATCAAGATTCCATTGATTTTCATAGGATGTCTAGGACTAGGTCGACAGCATGTGTTTAGTGATGAAACACAATCTAAGTTGATGGTAAAATTGTCAGAAGAAAGAAACAGACAAGTATCAACATTTGTGGTAAAATTTCAGTTGTTAGAAATGAAATGCTGCTTCAGGACACCAAATTCCACTGCTTTAAAATACATTTTCATTTCCTACACAATGCACTTTTTTAGAATTCCTGAAGTTAAATGAAGCATAGATTGGAGACATCCACCATTCTCATCACAGCTGTTGCAACATCATGGAGCACATTGCAAGCTCAATGGGAAAGAAATTAACTGCCCATCTGTGCAGAATATATTTTTTGGCTTCTCATGCTTGATTAGTGGGAGGGTTTTTAAGTATATGATAATTCAACAAATTCACAGTGATGATGTGTGAAATCTAAACATGAACAATAAGTTCTTGTCCTTACCTGGAATCTTCTAGAAACAATTAGTACCTCCTGCATGAATAAGTTATAATATTGCAATTTAACAAAATTATTTGAGAGAATTAGCATTGCTGAATCAGATGGTTAAGGATTAATGGCCTCAAAACCAGCATTTGATGGGTTTTACATATGGACACTTTAGGAGTAAACAATAGTTATAATATGGAAAGGGGGATACAATTTTTTTGGCAAAGCTTCCTGGGAAATAAATGGTTTGCATATGACTTTGGTTTTTGTCATTTTTATTTAGTTGCTGTCATGTCCAACCCTTTGCAACTCCATAGACTGCAGCCTGCCTGGCTACTCTGTCCATGGGATTTCCCAGTTAAGAATACTGGAATGGGTTTGCCATTTCCTTCTTCAGGGGATCTTCCTAATTGAGATATCAAACTCATGTCTCCTGGATTGGCAGGTAGATTCTTTACCACTGAGCCTATAGACATTAAAATAGGGAGGGTAGCCTAGACTTGGAGAAGGCAATGGCACCCCACTCCAGCACTCTTGCCTGGAAAATCCCATGGACGGAGGAACCTGGTGGGCCGCAGTCCATGGGGTCGCTAAGAGTGAGACACGACTGAGTGACTTCACTTTCACTTTTCACTTCCATGCATTGGAGAAGGAAATGGCAACCCACTCCAGTGTTCTTGCCTGGAGAATCCCAGCGACGAGGGAGCCTCATGGGCTGCCGTCTGTGGGTCACACAGAGTCAGACATGACTGAAGCGACTTAGCAGCAACAGCAGAAACAGCAGCAGCAGCCTAGACTATCTAGGTGTAACCAATAATGTCTGACCTCTAAAAACAGAACTGCCTCCAGCTGGAAGCAGGAGAAAGTCAAAGGGGAAGTCAGGAAGTTCCAATTTGAACCATGATTGCTACTTTAAGATGCAGGGTTCTAGATTCAAAGACCCAAAACAGGCCTTTAAGAACTAAACCGTACTGTGCCATTGGCTAGTAAGAGAAAGAGGGCTTTAGTCCTAAAACCTCAAAGATTCAGGGAATCAAATCTGGAAGTGAAATCTAAGGAAGACAATGGTTATAGGGAAAAGAAAGAGTCCTTTGTAAAGAAATGAGTGAAGAGAAAAAGAAAATAAGGAGATCATTTAACGTTCTATAGAAACAAAGGAGTACCTCAAGGTTAATATTCTCTCCCCCAAATATGCCATCCATAAAGAAACTGCACTTACTCACACCAACAGAAAAAAAACATATTAATTTAAGAAATCTGAGAAGTTGCCCAAATTCTTTAATGCTACTTACAGAGAAATAACTATTACTGAGGTTTCAGGAACTTATTAGCAATTTCAAAATAAAATAATGTACAGTATCATAAAATGCAACTAGAAAATGATAAAATATTACAGGTAATAAAAAAAATTCTCTCAAATCATAAATAGAGGAAAATTAACAAAAAATCAACATAATATTCTTAAGCACAGGGTAATATTCAGATCACAAAACAGTAATCTTACTCAGAATGTAAATGCATTTTAAACAAGAAAAAATTTATGAAAGGGGTTACTAAACCAAGTAAACAGAAAAACACCAAAAAGATTCATGTCACTAGTTAACATTAAATTTCAAAATGTGCAAGGAAGATTAGATTCAACTCAAATAATAATAACTATTGTGAGAGGCGAGGTGAGGGGTGGGAAAGAGAGGAGAGAGAAAGGAGTAGAGAAAATGTAAAGGTAAAGAGCATAATTATTATAGAAGATAAATAAATATTCAAAATACAGGATATTAGGTAACTGAGAAGCACACTCTGGTAAATTCCTTGGATGTTCTTGTTCCCTCCTGTAGTCCAGACTTCCTAGCTGGAGTAATCCAGAAACCCCACAATGTGTTGTTTTTCTTTTTCACTCATAGATGCACAAACATCATCCCCTTCCCCCATTGTCTGCTGTCTCTAGCTGAAGGACCATTAAAAGAGCAACCAGCAAAACAGGAAACTTTTAGAAAATAACCACTCTACGCCATCCAGACACCACAGAAAGAAACTGAAATCCTCACGCCTACCAAATCCAGCAAGGGAATGTAGGCCTCTGTCTTCCAAGTCAGGGTTCTCCTGTGAAACACAACCAACAGAATGCATATACACATTGAGAGGGAGAATTATTTAGTTTAAGGAATTGACTCACATGACTATGAGGCTTGGGGAATACAAAATCTGATGGAGTATGCCAGCAGGCCCAGACTAGGGGAAGAGTTGTAGCCCAAAGGAGAGCTGCTGGTAGAATCCTGGCTTGCTTGAGTGGGCTCTAGTAAGGCCTCACCTGATTGGCTGAGGCTCATGCCTTTCCTGGTCCTCATTAAAGAATCAACAACAAAATATTGGGCATGTTCTACCCCAGCAAACAGAAAACTTCTCAGAAAAGAACAGTAAACATATATAAATAGTAGATTTATAACAGTGAATATAAAGGAAAATTAGTGGAAAATTGACAATAATCAGTAAAAAGCAATCAGTGTAATAAGATAATTTATGATTTATATTATTGAGATATTTTTAATTATATCTATTCTACACAGTGTAAAGTCTGAGCAAGGACTATAAAATGTGAAGTAAAAGTTTAATATTCAATTTCAATCAATATTTCTCATTTGTCATTGGACTACATGGTAACTCAGAGGCTTCCCTGGTGGCTCAGACAGTAAAGTGTCTGCCTGCAATGGAGGAGACCAAAGTTTGATCCCTGGGTCAGGAAGATCTCCTGGAGAAGGAAAGGGCAACCACTCCAGTATTCTTGCCTGGAAAATTCCATGGATGCAAGAGTCTGGTAGGCTACAGTCCATGGGGTTGCAAAGAGTCAGACATGACTGAGTGACTTCACTTATTCACTTCACCTCTAACTCACTTAATGGAGCAGGAAGATAAAACTGGAAAGTTCCAAAGATAAGGAGAAGAAAGACATTATAAATCAAAAGTGCACTCTTTACTTTGTAACCAATAATAAAAAGGTAATATATTCAGCAAGAGATTGCATACCACACAGTCATAGCCTGAAAAGTCATTATTTAGGTAATGCTCAGCCTTTCATTAAAAAAAAAAAGACTGCAAATAATAGATCTTTCAATACTGTTAACATTCAAATTATCTCTAAATGTCAGCTCTTTCCTTAAACATTTTAAGGAAGAAACTTAAAAGCAAATGATATGTGGCTTTGCTGTAAGAGAAGCGAGGGTCATAACCTGTGAGAAATGGGAGAAGGATAGGACTGGAATCAACCAATGAACCTGAATGAAATTTGAGTTTAATTTGGAAAGGTTGTTTTATCAGTTTGTTTTTTTTTTTTTAAACAAGAATGCTGCTTAAAAATCACTCAACATTCAGCAGTTTATTAGAGCAAACATTTACTCTCATGTTCGCAGTTCTGTGGATCGGAGCAAAGCTTGGGCAATGTCAGTTGTGCTTGCATGGGCAGCTCTCCTCAGGTAGTGGTTACATCCCACTTAGATCCAGCCTGTGGTTGAAGCCCAAGGCTGCCATGTATCTTTTATCTTCCCTGGTCAGTGGCTACCTAAGACATGTTCTTTTCTAGGACAGTGATAGTGCAAGGGCCAGGTCAAATTATACAAGCCATTTATAGCTTCTGAAAACACTGCAGCCACTCCTGCTCCACTGGCCAAACAGAGTCACATGGCCAATGCCCAAATCAGAGCAATAAGAAATACACCATGCTACGAGATCAGATGCTGAAGACGCTCAAAGCATAGGGGCTGTAGGAAACAGTCGTGCAATAAACTATAGACTGAAACAGATTTTCATGGGGGAGAATAGATAACGCACCTTTAATTGTTCTTTGTTCCCTGCAGTGAAAAGTACTGGCAAAGTCCAGAAATTGGTTCACTGAACATTTTGTTCTGTGATGAAAGTCCTAAAGTTTGCATTGATTTTATTTTCAACAGAAACCAATAACACCAGGTGAATATAGAGAATCTTTGAAGGAATTGTCCATCGTAATGACTAGGTGGGTGCAGCTAATGTTACAGAATTTCAGCTAAGCCTGGAGTATACAGTATGTGCCTTTGTGTTCAGTTGCTCAGTCATGCCTGACTCTTCATGACCCTGTGGACTGTAGCCTGGCAAGCTCCTCTGTCCATGGGATTTTCCAAGCAAGATACTGGAGAGGGTTGCCATTTTCTCCTCTGGGGGATCTTCCTTACTCAGGGATCTAACTGACATCTCTTGTGTCTCCTGCATTAGCAAGTAGATTCTTTACCACTGTTCCACCTGGAAGCCCAGAGTATACAGTAGGGGTTATTTATATTGCATTCAGTTTTACTCTGACTTTGATTTTTCATGTTTTACTGCCAGCAGGAAATAAAAGTATAGGAAGTTGCCCAACCAAGAAAGCAAAGTAAAATATCTTTGAGTAGGTATTAATATTTCCCATTTAAATGAATATTTTACATGCAATAAACTGTATATCCATACTAAATAAAATAAAACATATGGGAGAAAATATAAATAAACTCATGTTATTAATCTAAATTCTCAGTCCATTGTTATTCTCTGTCATACTTTATTTGTGTTAGTCACTCAGTTATGTCTGACCCTTAGTGACCCCATGGACTGTAACCCACCAGGCTCCTCTGTCCATGGAATTCTCCAGCAAGAATACTGGAGTGGACTGCCATTTCCGTCTCCAATCATACTATATTTAGTAACCTACTATACATCAGCAACTGTGGTTACAAAGATGAAAATGACATATTTTCTGACTTGAACTAGTGATATTGGGATTAGATTTTCTAGACACTCTATTTTTACAGTGGTTGATATTTTGATAAATGGCTAAAGCTATCACAATATTGTAAAGTAATTATCCTCCATTAAAATAAATAAATTTTTAAAAGGAAAAAAAAATCCTTGTCTTAAAAGAATATATATTGGATAATAATAGACAGTACACTTGACTAGGTTTTAGGAATTTGGATTTCAGCCCTAAATCTATCTCTAATTATACATGTTACCTAAGAAAGTGGACTACACTTATCCATTTTCTCTTCTAGAAAGTGGGAATCATGGTATTTAACACACATAATTAGAATTTCTGTGAAGATCAAATAGAACTAAAAATAATATTAACTTAAAGAAAAATATGAACAATTACTCCTTAGTGTCTATATCTTATTATTTATGAATCTTTGGTTACTTGACATGAAAATAATAAAACTTAAATTTGAGTTTTGCTTTTCATTAAAAGAAAAAAAAATTTCTCATACATTATTGTGGAATAATGGCTCCACAAGTATCCTATGTCTTAATCCATGGAACCTATAAGTATCTTTTCTTACATACTAAAAGATACTTTGTATATCTCATTTAGTAAGCATCTTGAGACAAGGAGATTATTTTGATTTATTTTGTCATGAAGTCACTCAGTTGTGTCAGACTCTTCCTGACCCCATGGACTGTAGCCCACCAGGCCCCTCCATCCATGGAATTTTCTAGGCAAGAGTACTGGAGAGGGTTGCAATACTTTAGATAGGCCCAATTAAATAACAGGATCCCTACCAGAAGGTAAATTGAAGAAAAGTGAATGTGATGGACAGAGATTAAAATGATGTAAACATTAGGCAATGAGATTGGTAGCCTGAAGAAATGACTTCAGAAAACAAAGAAAAAGGAATCACCTAGAGCCTCAAGAAAGAATCAGCTCTACTGACACCTTGAATTTAGTCTAGTAAGACTGATTGTGGAATTCTGACCTCCAGAATGGAAGATAATAAATTTGTGATCTCCTATGAAAATGTGTGGTTCCATATAGGAAAAGGAGTATGTCAAGGCTGTATATTCTCACCCTGCTTGTTTAACTCCTATGCAGAGTACATCATGAGAAATGCTGGACTGGAAGAAACACAAGCTGGAATCAAGATTGCCAGGAGAAATATCAGTAAACTCAGATATGCAGATGACACCACCCTTATGGCAGAAAGTGAAGAAGAACTAAAGAGCCTCTTGATGAAAGTGAAAGAGTGAAAAAGTTGGCTTAAAGCTCAACATTCAGAAAACGAAGATCATGGCATCTGGTCCCATCACTTCATGGCAAATAGATGGGGAAACAGTAGAAACAGTGTCTGACTTTATTTTTCTGGGCTCCAGAATTACTGCAGATGGTGACTGTGACCATGAAATTAAAAGACGCTTACTCCTTCAAAGGAAAGTTATGACCAACCTAGAAAGCATATTAAAAAGTAGAGACATTACTTTGCCAACAAAGGTCCATCTAGTCAAGGCAATGGTTTTTCCAGTGGTCATGTATGTGAAGTCTAATTCACAGAACTAGACTGTGAAGAAGGCTGAGCACCGAAGAATTGATGCTTTTGAACTGTGGTGTTGGAGAAGACTCTTGAGAGTTCCTTGGACTGCAAGGAGATCCAATCAGTCCATTCTAAGGGAGATCAGTCCTGGGTGTTCACTGGAAGGACTGATGTTGAAGCTGAACCTCCAATACTTTGGCCACCTCATGTGAAGAGTTGACTCATTGGAAAAGACCCTGATCCTGGAAAAGATTGAGGGCAGCAGGAGAAGGGGATGACAGAGGATGAGATGGTTGGATGGCATCACCGAATGGATGGACATGGGTTTGAGTGAACTCCGGGAGTTGGTGATGGACAGGGAGGCCTGGCGTGCTGAGGTTCATGGGGCCTCAAAGAGACACAACTGAGTGACTGAACCGAACTGAACTGAATGAAAGCATTGACAATGAACTGAAGAAAAAATAAGATAGAATTCTACACACCTGTAAAAATAGCTTAGGAAACATAAAAACGAAAGTAGATGGTGTTTATAAAATGCTTAAAACAAAGCTGTTTTGCATATCTGTTCAAACCATGAAAAATTAAACAAAATAACTGCTCTTTTCTTTGACGGTTTTAACAACTCAGATCTAAATCATTACTCTTTCTTTAAGCTGTCACCTTAATTCTTCCAAAATATTTTTATGACTCAGATAGAATACAGGATGTCTAACAGTGCTCTACACAGATCCCTGTTGCTTCACTCAGCCTGCTTCTTTTCTGATTATGGTTGCTTCTCCTGCTGCTGCTGCTAAGTCACTTCAGTCATGTCTGACTCTGTGCGACCCCATAGACTGCCTGCTACCAGGATCCTCTGTCCCTGGGATTCTCCAGGCAAGAACACTGGAGTGGGTTGCCATTTCCTTCTCCAATGCATGAAAGTGAAAAGTGAAAGTGAAGTCATTCAGTTGTGTCCGACTCTTAGCGACGTCATGGACTGCAGCCTACCAGGCTCCTCCGTCCATGGGATTTTCCAGGCAAGAGTACTGGAGTGGGGTNGTGGGTTGCCATTTCCTTCTCCAATGCATGAAAGTGAAAAGTGAAAGTGAAGTCATTCAGTTGTGTCTGACTCTTAGCGACATCATGGACTGCAGCCTACCAGGCTCCTCCGTCCATGAGATTTTCCAGGCAAATATGTTTCCAAACATATTTGAAAGAGTGATCTTTCACTTGATTCATAAATTCAGTTAAGCTCATCTGTTAAATTGTGAAAAAGAAGTGGGAAGGATTTGTATTTTATCAAAAAATGGAGGCCTCTTTGTTACGGTTCAGTTCAGTTCAGTTGCTCAGTTATGTCCAACTCTTTGTGATCCCATGGACTGCAGCATGCCAGGCTTCCCTGTCCATTACCAAGTCCTGGAGTTTACTTAAACTTATGTATATTGAGTCATTGATGCCATCCAACCATCTCATCCTTTTCTCCTCCCACCTCAATCTTTCCCAGCATCAAAGTCTTTTCAAATGAGTCAGTTCTTCACATCAGGTGGCCAAAGTATTGGAGTTTCAGCTTCAGCATCAGTCCTTCGAATGGATATTCAGGACTAATTTTCTTTAGGATTGACTGGGTTGATCTCCTTGCAGTCCGAGGAATTTTTCTCCAATACCACAGATCAAAAGCATCAATTCTTCAACGCTCAGCTTTCTTTATAGTCCAACTTTTACATCTATACCTGACTACTGGAAAAACTGTAGCTTTGACTAGATGGACCTTTGTCAGCAAAGTAATGTCTCTACTTTTTAGTATGCTGTCTAGGTCAGTCATAGGTTTTCTTCCAAGGAGCAAATGCCTTTTAGTTTCATGGCTGAAGTCACCATCTGCAGTGATTTTGGAGCCCCCCCCCAAAATAGTCTGTCACTGTTTCCATTGTTTCCCCATCTATTTGCCATGAAGTGATGGGACCAGATGCCATGATCTTCGTTTTCTGAATGTTGAGCTTTAAGCCAACTTTTTCACTCTCCTCTTTCACTTTCATCAAGAGGCTTTTTAGTTCCTCTTCACTTTCTGTCATAAGGGTGGTATCATCTGCATATCTGAAGTTATTGATATTTCTCCTGGCAATCTTGATTCCAGATTGTGCTTCATCCAGCTCAGCAGTAGAAACAACACATGACATGTTGTTACAGTAGAAACAACAAATTAATAATTAAAAAAAAAATAAAACTAGGGAATTCAGTTGTAGACATATTGTTTAAGAAGCTGTCCTTTATGTTATCTCAATGTATCTTCATTTATAAGGAAGAGCTTCAGTTAGAAAATTAGATGTGCTATTTTACTAAAATTTTCACCTTAGAACTGGCATAAAGGGCCTGGGGATACAGTTCCCTGAGGATAAAATTTAGGGACATTGTCATTTCATGTTATTGTGGGTTTAACTGAAATCCTATGAAGTCTTAGCATTGCTGGGTCAAGAATCCAACTGCTTGGATTTGAATCCTGAATCATAGCTTCTATTTTTATTTTCTTTATCAAGAATCTTAAATTTTATGTATCATTCTCTCATCTGTAGAATGCAGATAATGAGGATATTTAGTTCCTATATTCATTTTTATCTTTGAGTCTAGGGGATCTTTCTGGCCCAGGGATCAAACTTGGGTCTCCTGCATTATAGGAAGATTCTTTACCATATGAGCCACCAGGGAAGCCCCACTGTTGATTCAACTAATACAAATTAAAAATCATAGCACAGTCTTTGGTGCCCAGTACTCAGTAGATGTTGAAAATGTTTATTTTAGCCTTCAGAACACAACAGATAATTGAGCAGGACATGGTTATGGCATGAGAAACTAAAACTACCTTGGTTGAAGACATCATCTATTTTCTGGTGGTTCAAATGGTAAAGAGTCTACCTTCATCGCAGGATACCTGGGTTCGATCCCTGAGTCCAGAAGACCACCTGGAGAAAAATAATGGCAACCCACTCCTACAATCTTACCTGGAAAATTCTAGGGACAGAGGAGCCTCACAGGCTATAGTCCATGGGGTCTCATAGAGTTGGACATGGCTGAGCAACTAATACACATATATTAACAGTCACTGAAAATGAAAACCTGTGTGAGACAAAATCATTCCATTTAACATGACTGGCTGTAATGTCTATCTTGTGGCAAAGCATTCCGTATTTAAATGTCATTCTTTACAAGGTCAATATCCATTAGAGTCAAGCTTCCAATAAGTGCTAGTTAGTGATCTTGATGAAAAATACACTTTTAAATCTATTAACTTAAGAGACTATTTATTATTATGCCATATAATTGTCTAGGACTATTATTCCAAACATAATGGATGGGATGGGTCATAGGATTATTTTACATTCTTAGGTTCATCCTAACTCAAATAATTGTTTTTAAAAACCACACCTTTAACTACCTATAATATATAACCATCATTCTCCCCTCCTGTGACAGATTAAAGCAGCTTGCAAGTTATAAAACTGATTTAGTTCTGGGTAGTAAATGCCTTTCCTCAAAATTTAAAACCTTGTTCTTTTTTTATATATCAAGAATATTTCTTGGTGATGAATATAATTTGGTTGCTGGAGTCTTTGCAGGTTTGATTTTTTTTGTAAATTCCATACATTTTCAATTTTTTCTATTACTCATAAGAGAATTCAGAATTGCTGCTCTTTATATAGTTACAGGATGATTACTTTTTCTCCCTCTTGGGACATATATATGAATGAGAGGCCATTCTTGGGAAAAGCTGGATCCTGAAGAGGGTGCTAAAGTTATGTGGTATTTACAACAAAGAAAACATAATAAAATAAAGTTTTAAAAAGTGCTCTGAGCTAAATTCAATAATGCGTTCAAGTTTTAAACTTTTATCCAATAATGTTGCTATTGGATTTTTGCTGTTCTCCATGTTCTTTCCCTTTTATAAATGAAATTAAATCTACCAATATTTACATTTTTTTATTTGGTTTGGGGGCTGGTGGTGACTTTTGGTTTTACCAGATATTTGATTTCAACTATACATGACTGCAGTTTTACTCTTACAATTAAGTAGCACTATATCCTGCATAAAAACATTGTAAAGAAAACATATCTCATCTTTTCAGTATAAGAACAAATTTCGAGTAATTTGAAGAGCATGCATAACATCTTAATGTACTTCATTTAATATCACATAATTTTGCCCAAATTTTGTAGAATGGGAAATTGTGGTTCAAAATGATAAAATCACTTGCTATCAGTCTGGGCATAAATGTCAAATCAAAGACTTGAATTCAAATATTCTCATTCCAAATATTAAGATGTCTCTAAAAAATTAACACACATATAAAACAAAAATAAATCTATTATGATTTATGATTTGTAATATGATTAAAATAGAAAACTATATATCCTATGTTGTAATAGACTATCTTAAAATTGTCCTAAACCTTAATTCTAGAAGCTGTAGTTAGTGTCTGAGTCATTAAGAATTAACTGTGGCCACTGAAATGTCTAATTGTAAAGGAAGCAAGTTCAGTGCACCCATTCTTTCTTCATTCAGAATCTTGAAATAATTTAAAATACATCTCCATATAGTCACTGAGCCTAGAGGAGGGCACAGGGCAACTCACTTCAGTATTCTTGCCTTAAGAATCCCATGGACAGAGGAGCCTGGAGAGCTACAGTCCATAGAGTTGCAGAGAGTCTGACAAGACAGAAGCGACTGAGCATAATCACTGAGCAAGCAAGTCTTTATGCATGATAGAAAGTAAAGATTAGATAGTAAACTGTTTAATTACAAAAACATTAGTCTAATTATATATGATATATATTTTTGTCCATACAATTTTATCTCAGATTTGAACTGGAGTGTGTTTATTTTTATCTTTTGCCCTTTTCCCGCTAAGTTCAGCAATTTCATTCAGTTCAAAGTATTTGGCAACTGCTACAGTTCTATATTTTATGATTTTCTTCTATACTGATAACTGTGCTAAGTTGATAGTTTAATGGGAAAGACATGTAGTGAGACTTTTTCAATATTTAAGTTACAGAGTTTCCCAAGAAGCCATAGGATCACAGAGGAAAAGCATTACATGTAGCCATCAGCTACATGTAAAAATAATGTCCAAACTTGTTTTTCTTGATGTAATTCTTTTAAAAATTTGCTCATTTTACATTTAAAAAAATGTTGCAAAACATAAATCTCTTTATCTTCAATAATTATATACTCTGACAGAAGAAGTTCCCTGGGTCTCATGTCTGACAGAAGTTCCCTGTTTTTGTTTATTTTCCTCCTGCGGCCCATATCCGGACTAGCCCTATGGAAGTGGACTGCTCTAGATGTTATGTAGGTGGCCAAGACCTTTGAAGCTATTAAAACTCTAACTTAACCACTCACATTGAGTTGGATAAATTCATATTCCACTTATCATACTTCCTTGAATAATTACTAGTCTGTATCTCCAATATCCTGACAATTCCTCAAAAGCAAAGATTTTCTTATGTAATTGTTTTCCAGTCAATGAATCTGGCATTGTTACAAGCACCTAGTTCAATATGCTCAATAGATATACATTTAGTTAGTTAAGCAGGATTTAAATCTACCTCTTGAAAATAAAAATATATATTTTTTAATGTTAAGATATCAATATTGTTGTGTCCTAAATCTTGTGTATCCTGAAAGGAGGAAGAGAAAAGAAGTTTTACTATGTAACTGTATGAAGCTGCTTAAAATAGATCCAAATCATTTAAAAAGGCCTCCTGACTTATTTCAGAATTTAACTTTGGAGAACATTGCATTCACTTTGGTTTTTCAAGGCAGTGTCTTTAGTAAAAGAAGTCTAAGTCTCTGAGTGGTTACTGTAACTTGTCAATAAATCAGAATCTTTGGGAAACAGATCTGCTGACAAGCTACAGTAACCACTGAGAGACATAGGTGCTTTATAACAAAGATACATATAACAGAATTAAAATATAAGGATGTTAAACAGAAAAATGATGGGTGAGAAGAGTAAATAATTAATTAAGGGCAGGGGAAAAGGGGAAACAAAAATAAATAGAAAAATAAAATTAACAAAAAAATTAAAATACACATATGTGAAACTTGTAAAATCAATAATTATATTTATAGTTTTTCAAGTTGGATGGAAAAAATCCAGATATGTTATTTATGAGCAATACTTCTACAAAAAATGTGTAACATGAAGGTATAGGAAAAGGCTCTACTAAAGAAATGTGAAAATAAAGAAACAAAAGCAAAAGACATAAATGACAATATAGACTCTATATTAAAATAATTATTAGGAATAGAGCTCTTACATATTGGCAAAATATATGATAAATAGCATGCAAAAATCTTGTACCTATACTTATTTCACAGTACATTCTCTACATACGTAAAACAAAATTTGAAACACTGCATAAAGAATTAGATATTCAAATAATCAAAGTGAAAAATTTGTTTCAGAAAATACTGAATGAAGTGTACAGTTTAGGGATATAGGTAATTTAAAAAACACATGACCAGATGATATACATAGATTTCTGTATTCAATAATTAGACAACACTCATATTTTTTTCTCAAATGCACACACAATAGTTATAAAATGGAGTCATAAATAACAAAGATTTAATAACATAGACTTGGTAATCTGTCAAGTTAAAAATTAGTTTCTGATGAAACTAAAATATGCAACAAAATATCCATATTTATAAAATGTTGTATCTATACACTTCTAAATACTTCATGGGTCACATAAACCATATTAAAATAAGTATTTATGAGAGAAAAATAAGAAAAGCTCTACATATTTAAAGTTGGGTGTAACCAATGCAGTTATTGTTGTTGTTTAGTTGCTGTTGTGTCTGATTCTTTTGCAACCCCATGGACTGTAGCCTGCCAGGCTCTTCTGTCCATGGGATTTTCCAGGCAAGAATACTGGAATGGATTGCCATTTCCTTCTCCAGGGAGATCTTTCTGACCCAGGGACTGAACCTGAGTCTTTTACCTTGACAGGTGAGTTATTTACCACTGAGATACCTGGGAAGCACAACCAATGCAGTATTTAGACATAAATGCATTGCCTTGAAGAAAAAGGTGGAATATTAACAAAATGCTACAAGGTAGAAATGGAAGATTAAATTCACTCATTATGTTCCTTCCTGAAAACTCACTATGATGATAATAAAATATTAATAGTGTATATAAATTTACACGTACAAAAAGGACAGGAGACACGTTTTGGAGGGTAAAAAGAAAATACATTAATTTTTAGTGATTCACAAAGTACAAATATGATTTACAAAATACTGATTTGTAATGCAAGACTGCTCCCCTTTATGCCACTTCAGTGTATGCGTGCACACACACACCCCTATGCACACAAGACCAGGTGTTGAAAGAATGAATTTTCTTTAAAATTGAAGCCTATAATGGCGATTTAGGAAAGATTCAAGGCTAAAATGAAGACAGATATCTCTAGATGATGAATTCCCCCACCAAGCTTGCCCAAACAGAAACCCAGACCCACAACTCAGCACCTAGCAGAACCACAGAACTTTATGCCAGATGAAATATGGACTGAGAAACTCTAAAAATTTCTGGTGGCTGGCTGAGGCCGAGTTGGTGGGTAGAAGGGAAAGAGAGAAAAGAAATGAGAATGAAAGAGTTGCTATGAACATTTGCATAAAAGTCTTAGTTCGTGTGGTTATAGTTTTCATTTCCTTGGGTAAATACATAGGAGTAAAATTCTGGAGAAATGTAAATCAAAACCACAATAAGGTATCACCTCACATCAGTCAAAAGAGTTATCATCAAAATTCTACAAACAATAACTGCTGGAGAGGATGTGGAAAAAGAGAATCCTACAATACTGTCGATGGGAATGTAAATTGGTATAGCCACTGTGGAGAATAGTATGGTGGTGATGTGGTTTAGTCACTCACTTGTGTTGGAATGTTGGTATTCCATGTACAACAGTCCACCAGGATCCTCTTTTCATGGAATTTTCCAGGCAAAAATACAAGAGTGGGTTGCCAGTTTCATCTCCAGGGGATTTTCCCAGCTCAGGGATCAAACCCATATCTCCCTCATTGCAGGTGTTTTCCTGCATTGCAGGTGGATTCTCTACCACTGATGCATCAGGGAATGGAGGTTCTTTAAAAACTCGTAAATAGAGGTATCATATGATCCAGTAGTACTACTGCTTGGGCATATATTCATAAAAGATGGAAACTCTAAATCAAAGATGTGAAAGTGAAAGTCACTCAATCTTATGCGACTCTGTGACACCATGGGCTGTACAGTCCGTGGAATTCTCCAGGCCAGAATAGTAGAATGAGTAGCTTTTCCCTTCATCAGAGGATCTTCCCAACCCGGAGATTGAACCCAGGTCTCCTGCATTGCAGGTGGATTCTTTATCAGCTGAGCCACAAGGAAAGCCCAGGAATACTGCAGAGGGCAACTTATCCCTTCCCTAGATAATCTTCCCAACCCAGGAACTGAACTGGGGTCTCCTGCTTTGCAGGCAGATTCTTTACCAACTGACCTGTGAGGGATAAATACATCCCAATTTTCACAGTAATATTATTTACAATAGATAAGACATAGAAGCCACCTAAGTGTCCACTGACAGATAAACGGATAAAGAAGATAGATATGGAAACATATGGAATGGAATATTACTCAGCCATTAAAAGAATGAAACATTGCTATTTGCAGCAGAATGAATGAACACAGAAATTGTTATACTGAGTGAAGTAAGTCAAAGACAAATATAATATCACTTATATGTGGAATCTAAAAAATAATACCAATAAACTTATTTTCAAAATGGAAATATTATTACAGACATAGGAAACAAACTTATGGCTACAAAAGAGGAAGTGAGATGTAAATTAGGAGTTTGATATTAGCAGGTGGAAACTATGATTTACAGAATAGATAAGTTCCTGGGGCTTCCCAGGTGGCACTAGTAAAGAACCCACCTGTCAATGCAGGAGACATAAGAGACCAGGGTTCGATTCCCTGGAGAAGGGAATGGCAACCCACTCCAATATTCTTGCCTGGAGAATCCCATGGACAGAGGAGCCTGGTGGGCTTCAGAGTTAGACACAACTGAAGCAACTCGGCAGGCATGCACAGTGTTACTGTATAGAAGAAGGAACTATATTCAATATACAGGTTGTGATAACCTATAAAGGAAAAGAATCTGAAAAATTATATGTATCACTAATCATTTTTCTATATACCTGAACACAATATTGTAAATCAATGATACTTCAATAAATAAGTCATGTTCTTATGTTTTCTGATCTAGTTACAGTGTGCTTCAAGCCATCTATCTGCTTATTGATCTTTTGTCTAGATGCTCTACTCATTATTGAAAGTGGAATATTGAAGTCTCCAACTCATTATAGATCTTTTCTCTATTTCTCCCATTAATTACATAAATACTTGCTTTGCATATTTTGAATTTCTGCTGTTTGGTGCATATATGTTGATAACTGTTACATCTTCTTGATGAATGGACTCATCAATATATAGTGCTCTTGTTCCTCATTTACAGTGTATTTTGTCTGATATTAGTATAGCCACCCCAACTCTCTTTAGTTTATGAATTTCCATGGGCTATTTTTCCACCTTTTCACCCCAACTTTATTAGTCCAAAATGAATCTTTATAGAAAGTATGTTGTTGGATCATGTCTTTATCTTTCTGTCAATCTCTGTTTTTTAATTGGCAAAACTAATTTATCTATTTCAAAGTATTGGGTGAGCCACAAAGTTTGGGTTTTTCTGAAACTTAAACAAACTTTTTGGCCAGCTCAATAATTACTGATAAGAAAGTACATATGCCATTTTGCTATTCGTTTTCTATATGTTTTATACCTTCTTGTCCCACATTTTCTCCATCACTGCTTTCATCTTCATTTTTTAGTAGCATTTTGCTTTGATTTCCTTCTCTCTTTTTTTCTTTATGTGTGTGTACATTTCTCGGATATTTTCTTAGGTGTTACAATGACGTGTTTTAACAAATCAAGCTAAAGACCTCCCGGTATGTATAGTGCGTTGAGCACTGGCTGGGTATGCTTTACCATTCTGTAGCTCCTGAAATAAGCATTAATTATTGAGACTATAGGCATGAGGGCCAGGGGCTGACCTACATGACTCCCCTATATTTATCCATTTTACAGGTGAAAAAACTGGGGCTTAGAGGCTTTGATGGACTGAATGACTTGCCAGGTTCACAGAGGGGTGGCTGAGTTGGTAGATGGGTACACCTAGGGGAAAGGCTGGAGAGGGGTGGGTAAGAGTCCGTGCACCTGATGCTGAGCAAGCCTCCACACATATTCTCTGCACAAGAAGTGCAGGTCAACCTGATGACTGGAGAGTGCTACAAGTGGAAAGTGTAGAGCCCTGACTCTGCCTCCCAGCACCAGCACCCAAAGCTGCTACCCATTTTAGGTGCTGATTAACAGATGCCTTCTACTTACCGAGCTCCTCCCAGCAGGGCCAGAGTCTCTGGGCCTGGTTTAGCTCCTGGCCAGGGTGACCACAGTGTGCCTCCCTGGAGGAGTTGAGACTTGCCTTCCAACCTAAAATGGATCCCTGGTAAATAAGTGGGTTTTGCTTCCTTGGAATTTCTGGAAAGGAAGTAATATTTATAGTGAAGCATGTGTCGGGGGAACAGGGCAAGAGAGTGCATGTGGGAAATGTTGGAGACAGGTTTAACTGGGGACCCAGACGTTGACTCCACTTCCAGGAATGAGGGATGGATAGGACATGCTTCTGCAGCACTGATGTCAGAGGAAATGACAGTGCTGTTGACACTGACAGCTATATCTCCCGCAGGACAGCTTCCCAGAACAGCTCTTATTAACTAGGAAAAGCTTGTAGGTTCTTAAATTCCTAGCTAGACCATGCTTTCCTGTACCATTCCCCATTTCCTATACCATCTCCCATTTCCTGTGCCATCTCCCATTTCCTGTACCATTTCCTGTACATCATGGCCTGGTCCTGCTGCCTAGGCTCAGCATAAAACATGAGAAGTGATGGCTGTAGATTTTGAGAAGCAGACAAACAGGTTGTGGTAAAGAAAGAATTCAGTGCAGCCTGGTTCATAGAGGGTTGATGTTTCCCACGTCAGCTGACAGGACCTGCTGAATGCAAAGCCAGCCTCACTGGCGTAGGGGGTGTCTGGGTGCTATCCCTGATCCTCAGGCCCTTCTGGAAATAGGATAGGAACCAATCCTGTAGTTACCACGGGAAAAAGTTTACAGAAGTGACCTTGTCCAGGAGGAAGCTTAGCTTGGATTGGCACATAGGTGGTTGCCAAGAAGCAGAAAGAAATGGCACCCTATCTTTGGTCTTCCTGGGACCCACTTAGTCCCACCTCCTCCCCTAACCATCCAGGGGACTGCAGCATCTGCCCCTTGAGGTGTCTCTACATCAGGTCAAGTGGAGGGGCCGCCACAGAACAAGGGTGGATAGGAGGTGGGTGCTCCCCTGAGCCTGCCTCCTCTGGCCTGGTAACCCTTCAGTGCAGTGTTCCATGCAGGGGTAGGCGGGGGTGGACAGGGTTACTGCAGAAGCCATCGCCACTTCTTCCCTGCAGGTAAACTATGGTTCAGGATGCCCAGTGGTCGCAGGACATAGACCCCAACCAGTAATAAGAAAGCCCTGGCATCCTGGACACACGCTGCCCCTTCTCAGGCAGCTCTCAAGATGATGCTCACACAGTTGAACCCACATGTCTAAATGTCATGAAGAACTGGAGTGCTTAGAGCAGCTGGAGCGGCTGAGCCCGGCCAAGCTGCTGAGCACAGGAACAGGAACTACTGGGCTGACTGGCACTGGATTCCAGGTGAGGCCAGCCATGCGGCTTGGAGGTCAAGAGGCTCCGATGGTGCCAATCTGCACCATTTCACCATTAGGAGGCCGTAGAGGAACCCTGCCTCCCCATGCTGGGAACCAAATATGGGAGGGGTGGGAGTGAGGGGCAGCATTTACAGGAAAAATGTGATCCTAGAATCCCCCTAGCATGCCATGGCCCCGGTCGCCTGGTGCGCTGAGCGCATACGCATCAGGCAGGCAGTTTCATCCCCTAGTATTTCCTGGGGAAAGGTGTGTGCAGCGCTGGCCATACTTCAGAACAGAGAACCTGGCTGTGTCAGAAGAAAGAAAATCTATTAATCTGTCCCTTTCTTCATTTAATGAATAGTGTCCTCAGCTGGCCAAAAATTATTAATTTTTACAAAGTTTAGTTTATCAGTTTTTCTAAGATTTGTGTATTTTGTGTCTTATCAAAGAAACATTTGCTAACCAAAGGTCACATGTATTTTCCACAAGCTTTCTTTTAGAGGTTTCTGAGTTTAGCTCTTACTTTTTGTTTGTGTCATGTTTGTCTTTTATTGAGAAGGCCATACTTTTCACACTGAATTACTCTGGCATTTTAATGAAATTAAATTGAAGCTGTATATGTGTGGGTTGCTGTCTGAGCTCATGCAAAGACTCTTTCCATTCCAATAACTTATACATTTACTGTCTATGCTTGTAGCAATACTATACTGCTCTGATTATAGTATAACAATAATGTACTGCAAGTCCTTAACTTTATTATTTTTTCATTTTGAAATTTATATTGGCTTTTTAATGTCAGTTTTTATGTATATGAATTGAGAATAAGCTAGTGAGTTTCTATAAAAATCTGATGAGATTTTGTTTGGGATAACACTAAATGTATAATCACTTTGGGGGGAACTACCTCTTTAACAAATCTGAGCCTTACAAATCGTAAAAGCAGGGTGGCTAGCTCTTTCCCAAGCCTGCTTTAATTATTCAGTAGTATTTTGGAGATATTACTATATAAGACTTGCAGATCTTTGCTAAAATTTTATATTTTCTTTTAGTGATTCAATGAATGGTTAAAAACAGTTAAATGTATTATATGTTGCACTACTTACTTCAGTTCAGTTCAGTCGCTCAGTCGTGTCTGACTCTTTGCGACCCCATGAATCGCAGCACACCAGGCCTCCCTGTCCATCACCAACTCCTGGAGTTCACTCAGACTTGCTTCCATCGAGTCGGTGAAGCCATTCAGCCATCTCATCCTCTGTCGTTCCCTTCTCCTCCTGTGCCCAATCCCTCCCAGCGTCAAAGTCTTTTCCAATGTGTCAGCTCTTCGCATGAGGTGGCCAAAGTACTGAAGTTTCAGCATCAGCATCATTCCTTCCAAAGAAATCCCAGGGTTGATCTCCTTCAGAATGGACTGGTTGGATCTCCTTGCAGTCCAAGGGACTCTCAAGAGTCTTCTCCAATATCACAGTTCAAAAGCATCTGGTAATGATAAACCTGTACGCAAGACAGCAAAAGAGACACAGATGTATAGAACAGCCTTTTGGACTCTGTGGGAAAGGGAGAGGGAGAGGGTGGGATGATTTGGGAGAGTGGCAGTGTAACATTTATGATATCATAAGTGAAACGAATTGCCGGTCTAGGTTCGATGCGGGATGCAGGATGCTTGTGACTGATGCACGGGGATAATCCAGAGAGATGGTGTGGGGCCGGAGAGGGGAGGTGGGGGTCGGGATTGGGAGTTCATGTACACTCGTGGCTGATTCATTTCAATGTATAGCAAAACAGTATTCTAAAGCAAAAGAAACTAAAAAATAAAAATTAATTAAAAAACAAAAACAAAAAACAAAAGTATCAAGTCATCGACGCTCAGCCTTCTTCACAGTCCAACTCTCACATCCATACATGACTACTGGAAAAACCATAGCCTTGACTAGACGGACCTTAGTCGGCAAAGTAATGTCTCTGCTTTTGAATATACTATCTAGGTTGGTCATAACTTTTCTTCCAAGGAGTAAGCGCCTTTTAATTTCATGGCTGCAGTCACCATCTGCAGTGATTTTGGAGCCCAAAAAAACAAAGTCTGACACTGTTTCTACTGTTTCCCCATCTATTTCCCATGAAGTGATGGGGCCAGATGCCATGATCTTCGTTTTCTGAATGTTGAGCTTTAAGCCAACTTTTTCACTCTCCACGTTCACTTTCATCAAGAGGCTTTTTAGCTCCTCCTCACTTTCTGCCATAAGGGTGGTGTCATCTGCATATCTGAGGTTACTGATATTTCTCCTGGCAGTCTTGATTCCAGCTTGTGTTTCTTCCAGTCCAGCATTTCTCATGATGTACTCTGCATAGAAGTTAAACAAGCAGGGTGACAATATACAGCCTTGACTTACTCCTTTTCCTATTTGGAACCAGTCTGTTGTTCCATGTCCAGTTCTAACTGTTGATTCCTGGCCTGCATACAGATTTCTCAAGAGGCAGGTCAGGTAGTCTGGCATTCCCATCTCTTTCAGAATTGTCCCCAGTTTATTGTGATTTCCTAGTCTACTTATTTACTAAATCCACTTAATTAATTCAGTAGAATTTTGTGATTTTTTTTTTTAGTATTTTCTACATATACAGTAATGCATGTTGCAAGTACTTTCTAAACTCCTTTTCCAGTAAGTTTACTATTTATTTATTTATTTTGCCTCATTCTTGTGTTGTAACATGTTTATATTAGCCTCCTTGAAGTCTTACTGCTAAATTCAAAATATGAGCCTTCTTGAAATTAATATTTTATTTATTAGTTTTCCCTCTAAAGGTGGGGCACAGTTTTCTGTTTCATTGCATGTCTAGTAATTTTGTTTTATTACTTTTTATTCAGATATAATGCACATGAAAGATTGTATAAGTTTAAGGTGTGAAATATTTTGATTTGATACATGTATATAGCAATATGTTTATCATTATTGTGTTAGTAATAGCTCTAACAAATAATTATAACTGTTTTGATTGTGAGAACAGTTAAATTCCAGTCTCTTAGAAAATTTGAACTATACAATATGGTTGGCTATAATCACTATGCTGTGTATTACACCTCAAGGATGTATTTATATTATTACAAGTTGCAGGGAGATGTTGTTTAAGGGTAGTAATTTTGGTTTAAATCTTTGAGCATTTTATATAGTTGATTGCTGCATTTTAGTAGCTGATTAGTGAAAGTGAAGTCACTCAGTAGTGTCTGACTCTTAGCGACCCCATGGACTACAGCCCACCAGGCTCCTCCATCCATGGGATTTTCCAGGCAAGAATACTGGAGTGTGGTGCCATAGTAGCCAAGAAACTTACTAATATTTATAAGTTTAGATAATAATATTAGAAATTGCCTGCATATTTGCTGTTGTTATTGTTCTTGCCTGATTGTATGGATCTCTCCTGTACACAAGTAGTTTAATATCTGTATCATATGATTTGTTATTTCAGTATGCACATGTTGGATTTTTATTCCCAATTATCTGTAATAATATTCTCTCATTCATAATGCTAACTTCTTTGTCCTTTCTTTTCTATTCTAAGAACTTTTCTTCAAACATGCTCAACAACTGATGAGTTGTTCTAGTGCTTTGTTGCATTTTTTGTTTGTTTCTTTTGTTGTTAATTGGATTAGATTAATTCTGTTCTTTATTTTTTAGTATAAATTTGAATAGATTTGCCATTTCCATGACATTTTTCCTTATTTCTTCTATTGAATATTTAATTTTTTCTTGCCTTTTAACCAGCTTTTTCCTGATTATCTTAGATGTTATACATGGACCCCACATATTCTTTTTACCTATTAAAAAAAGACTACAGTGATTGTCCAATAATGTGGAGTAGGAAGTATCTGTTCACCATTCAGCCTCCTAAAAGACTTTTAAATTTTTTTAGTTCTCTAGCTGGAAGTGAACTTAAGAAATACCAGACTTCTTGATTTTAGCACTTTTTTCTTTTTTTTAAATTTTCCACAGTGTCTTATTTTTATTCTGTTTGCCTGGTTTTCAAGTTCCTAAAGCTTTTGTGATACACAAAGTCTTCATTCTATGCTTTTTCATTACTTGACATCTCTAAATGCACAATGCTACCACCAGTCAGTTCCCAACTTCAGCTTTTGATTGTGATATTTACAACTACTTATCCTACTTTAAAAATATACTATGATATGGAAAAGATGGAATTTCAGAGGTTGAAAGCAGGGTACATCTTATAAGACAATTCCCCAAGTGAGGAAGTAACGCCTGCCATCTTTACTGAGCATTCTGTGCCCCAAGTTTGTGGGTCAGTGGAAGTTAGATAGTAGACATAAGAATGAAATGACTTTCTAGATTTTTCCTTTATGTCTTCTCATGAAGCAATTATAGAACATGGTATAACTTCAATTTCAGTTAGGTTTCTCAACTTTGGATGCCATATCTTATCATTAAAGAGATTCCCTCTCAGATTCTATTTATTTGCCAGTCTTTCATTTTCCAAGTTGCTGAGAATTTTCATTTTTCTATATATCCATATGTAAAAAAATTGGAGACTCTACAGTGTTTGATGCTCAGCCGTGTGTCATTTTGATCTAAGTGTATCTAGATATACTTTGAAAGCTTTATTGTGATTGAACCCCATATATTCTCTTTGACAGAAAAATCTCCTTGATATTCTTTTGTGAGGTTATGTGAGGGAGCTGAGCTATAAGTCCTTCATCTTCTTCTTTTTCTCTCATAAGCCATCTTTACTTTCCAGTAAAACTTTGATTTCAGAGCTTTTGAAGTATATTTCCAAAAATCTTGCTAGCAGACTGTGTCCAAAAGAGATGATTGGAACTGGACTCTTGACAAGATTTCAAGTAGTTTATAACATTTAATTCAAGACATTTTACCTGAATGTGTTCTGTTGCATTGTGAATGAAGGGATATAAATTAAATATGTAAATTACTATGGTATTTAAAATTAATTAGTAGGTAAAGAGGAATTATGATTTTAGTAATTATTACATTAATTTCTCTGTCCTCTGCAAGGTTTGAGATTTCGTTAGGAATAGGTAGCTCTTCTTTCCTTATCAATGATTCATCTGTGCTAGAAAAATATAAGTATTAATTATTATTAGTATGGTTTTCAAATTGTAAGTAAGCAGACACATATAAAGTATACTTTATTCAGTGCTTTAGAAATAATATCAAATTAAATATTGGTATTTATAAATGCAGATTAAAATGTGTTATCTTTTATCTTTGTTACTTAGAACTTACCATAAGATGATGAATAGGGTAACGAGGCTCAAGGTTTCATTTAGTTTTCTTCAGTAATTGATTTATGAGTCTGAGTAGATATTTTCATTTTTTAATACAATATTATATTTTATATTATATTTTCTGTACTTCAGAATCCTGGTAAAATACCCGTATTGCTTTTTTCATGTCTCCCACACTCAAGATTGAATATAGTAGTACATGAGATTATTTTAACATTTGGACTTCTCAGGTCGTGCAAGTCATGAAGAATCTGCCTGCAAATGCAAGAGATGCAAAGAGATGTGGGTTTGATCCCTGGGTCCGGAAGATGCCGTGGAGTTAATTGCAGTTCAGTTCAGTTCAGTCGCTCAGTTGTGTCCGACTCTTTGGAACCCCATGAATCGCAGCACGCCGGGCCTCCCTGTCCATCATCACCTCCCAGAGTTCACTCAGACTCATGCCCATTGAGTCCGTGATGCCATCCAGCCATCTCATCCTCTGTCGTCCCCTTCTCCTCCTGCCCCTAATCCCTCCCAGCATCAGAGTCTTTTCCAATGAGTCAACACTTCGCATGAGGTGGCCAAAGGACTGGAGCTTCAGCTTCAGCATCATCCCTTCCAAAGAAATCCCAGGGTTGATCTCCTTCAGAATGGACTTGTTGGATCTCCTTGCAGTCCAAGGGACTCTCAAGAGTCTTCTCCAACACCACAGTTCAAAAGCATCAATTCTTCTGTGCTCAGCCTTCTTCACAGTCTGACACTGTTTCTACTGTTTCCCCATCTATTTCCCATGAAGTGATGGGGCCAGATGCCATGATCTTCGTTTTCTGAATGTTGAGCTTTAAGCCAACTTTTCCACTCTCCTCTTTCACTTTCAACAAGAGGCTTTTTAGCTCCTCCTCACTTTCTGCCATAAGGGTGGTGTCATCTGCATATCTGAGGTTACTAATATTTCTCCTGGCAATCTTGATTCCAACTTGTGCTTCTTCCAGCCCAGCGTTTCTCATGATGTACTCTACATATAAATTAAATAAGCAGGAAGACAATATATAGCCTTGACATATTCCTTTTCCTATTTGGAACCAGTCTGTTGTTCCATGTCCAGTTCTAACTGTTGCTTCCTGACCTGCATATAGGTTTCTCAAGAGGCAGATCAGGTCGTCTCGTACTCCCATCTCTTTCAGAATTTTCCACAGTTTATTGTGATCCACACAGTCAAAGGCTTTGGCATAGTCCATAAAGTAGAAATAGATGTTTTTTCTGGAACTCTCTTGCTTTTTTGATGATCCAGCAGATGTTGGCAATTTGATCTCTGGTTCCTCTGCCTTTTCTAAAACCAGCTTGAACATCTTGAAATTCACAGTTCATGTATTGCTAAAGCCTGGCTTGGAGAATTTTGAGCATTACTTTACTAGCGTGTAAGATGCGTGCAATTGTGAGGTAGTTTGAGTATTCTTTAGCATTGCCTTTCTTTGGGATTGGAATGAAAACTGATCTTTTCCAGTCCTGTGGCCACTGCTGAGTTTTCCAAATTTGCTGGCATATTGAGTGCAGCATTTTCACAGCATCATCTTTTAACTGGAGTTCCATCACCTCCACTAGCTTTGTTCATAGTGATGCTTTCTAAGGCCCACTTGACTTCACATTCCAGGATGTCTGGCTCTAGGTGAGTGATCACACCATCATGATTATCTGAGTCATGACGATCTTTTTTTGTGCAGTTCTTCTGCGTATTCTTGCCATCTCTTCTTAATACCTTCTGCTTCTTTTTGGTCCATACAATTTCTGTCCTTTATTGAGCCCATCTTTACATGCATAAATGAGATTAATTTTAGGCTATAGAGTGATATCAAAATAGATGCCATTATCATAAATAATATTAACTGTACAATTTATGGAATGATTCTGGATGCACACTTACTCATTAGAGATATGCATAGTGGAGAGAGGTATCTCACTGCAGTTAAACCCTTCAAATATTCTCCCAAATCACACCCTTGTGTTTCAGTCACTCTGCATGACATTTCACCTTACACCATTCCCAGAGAAATCTCAGTGTTCATTTTTTGTATTTCTTTTTATTGCCAGTAGAAAAATTTTAATATGTCTTAGCATGGCAAGTTGAGTACTTCATAAGGTTTCTTCTTATGACTTTTTATAATCTTATGTCTAATTACTGAACCTTCTTCTTCTGCTGTTCCTTATGTATTTTTGTTTTGTAGGTACCAAATTGCTTGTTAAAACTTGAACATGCCATGGTCATTCTTAATTTGTTTTCCTCATAGTCTTCAATATCATGGAAATAAAGTTGACTTCTGTTTGTCCATAAGAAATCACCATGTAAATCTAAGGTCAAATATTACCTTATCTGGGAATATTTAGCTACATTTACTAAAGTCAAATATAAATGTGACTATCGAGTTCACTTACCATTTTGTTGAAAGTCTCAAAGACTCGGACACGACCGAGCAACTGAACTGAAACATTTATATATTCTGCTAAATGTTCCTAGTTGTGTTGTTGACCGTGTATTCCATCCATCACCAGGTAATGGAAGCTTTGTGAGCAGGAACCATTTTTTCTCAGATTTGACATAAATACAAAACACTTCTCTTGCAAATAAATGAGTTCAAATTGTTCACACTCATACAATTGAATGATAAAAAGCAAATTATTTAACTTTTCAGTTTGCATATTTATAAAATTGAAATTACAGTGTCCAAGGGGAAAAAAATATTAATGCAATGAAATGATATATTTTATTATTATTACTATATTATTGTTATAGATCAAATTGACAACATCTGCTGGATCATCGAAAAAGCAAAATAGTTCCAGAAAAACATCTATTTCTGCTTTATTGACTATGCCAAAGGCTTTGACTGTGTGGACCACCATAAACTGTGGAAAATTCTGAAAGAGATGGGAATATGAGACCACCTGACCTGCCTCTTGAGAAACCTATATGCAGGTCAGGAAGCAAAGGTTAGAACTGGACATGGAACAACAGACTGGTTCCAAGTAGGAAAAGGAGTGCATCAAGGCTGTATATCCTCACCCTGCTTGTTTAACTTATATGCAGAGTACATCATGAGAAATGCTGGGCTGGAAGAAGCACAAGCTGGAATCTAGATTGCTGGGAAAAATATCAATAACCTCAGATATGCAGATGACACCACCCTTATGGCAGAAAGTGAAGAAGAACTAAAAAGCTTCTTGATGAAAGTGAAAGAGGAGAGTGAAAAAGTTGGCTTAAAACACAACATTCAGAAAACTAAGATCATGGCCTCTGGTCCCATACTTCATGGGGAAATAGATGGGCAAACAGTGGAAACAGTGTCAGACTTTCTTTTGGGGTGCTCCAAAATCACTGCAGATGATGATTGCAGCCATGAAATTAAAAGACGCTTACTCCTTGGAAGGAAAGTTATGACCAACGTAGAGAGCAAATCTAGAGACCTTTTCCAACAAAAGTCCATCTAGTCAAGCCCATGCCTTTTCTAGTCGTCATGTATGGATGTGAGAGTTGGACTGTGAAGAAAGCTGAACACTGAATAACTGATGCTTTTGAACTGTGGTGTTGGAGTAGACTCTTGCGAGTCCCTTGGACTGCAAGGAGATCCAGCCAATCCATCCTAAAGGAGACCAGTCCTGGGTGTTCATTGGAAGGGCTGAGGCTGAGGCTGAAACTCCGAGACTTTGGCCACTTCATGCGAAGAGTTGACTCATTGGAAAAGACCCTGATGCTGGGAAGGATTGGGGGCAGAAGGAGAAGGGGACAGCAGAGGATGAGATGTCTGGATGGCATCACCAACTCAACTGACATGGGTTTGGGTGAACTCTGGGAGTTGGTGATAGAAAGGGAGGCCTGGCGTGCTGCGATTCATGGGGTCACAGAGTCAGACACGACTGAGTGACTGAACTGAACTGAATAATCATTACTATTTTTTATCATTATTTTTATTATTTCTAACTTTTTAAATTTGTTGGCTGCAGTATTCATTGCGACCTATCATAATGAATTCAGCACTCTGCTGATTTTTTTTAATTGAAAAAATTGTTAGAAATTTGACTGTATGCCTCTTAAGTTGTGTCTTACAGCATCACTTGTTGAAAGGTATATACTCACTGCTCTCATAGATTCAAAATGGACTACACTTCAAGGACATTTATAGTGAGGTACTGATTTTACAGTTCAGTTAGGAATTGGAATGATGATAAAATATTTAAAGCAAGAAGAGTTTGATACTAAATTTTTTTAGGTAGTAAGCAAGTTAAGCACTGCATCTAGTAAAAGTAATACTCTAATTACTGTGGAATGCTGGAATCACTTGGTGACACTCTTGCTATTGTATTCTCATCAGGCATGACCTTCCATTCTGCAGAGTCTTCAAAATACTGAATGAACTGGCCATTTATTGATTATACCTTCATACTAATGCAGTGTAACATTTCACATGCAATTAGGACACATTACTTTGAAGAATAATGTGGCAAAATGAGTCCCACGGGGCTGTTAAAAGCAGAGAACATTTCAAAAAGTATTTGATTATTTGACATTCAAATGAGTCCATGTTTTATCAGTAACACCTACTTTCTTTTTCAGACTTTTAAAATATATGTTAATTAAGCAATGTAAAGAGCCTTAATAGAAAGTTCCTGAATAAAAAGGGAACCTCAGAAAGGATCACCATGCTAGGTATTGGGAAGACCAATTTAGATTTGATTCTGCTACTGGCTTAATGTTTTCCTAAGAGGCAATTCACCCCTATGCACCTCAGTATCTCTCTGAATCACATGAGGAGAAATGACTTGTAACTTCAATAATAATAATCAAGTTAAAACTTTTAAATATACCAATTATATCTATTTTTATATCTATATCTCTGTGTATAGGTGGCTATATCTGTCTCCGTATCATATGTATCTCTACTTATGTATTCCTAGATACAGATATGTTTACATTTACATTTGTTTGCATATATGTGATATAGCATACCAGTGTTTAATATAGAGTATCACTTTATTCTATAATTCTATTTTTGGAACATAATACACAGCTTATTCACCAATTAAGCCATTTTGAGGATAATAATGAATAAAAAATCTTTTGTTTACAACACATAGAGTGTTAAAATAATGCTCAATGGTTTATTTGGAAAATGTGGTTGAATGTTGGTAAACAAAAGTTCTTACAATTTAAAAACACAAAATCAGCTGATTTAATTGAACTCAAGGGATGCAAGAATCTCCATCTAATTTGCCATATCATTAAGTAGATAAAAACTGTTTTTTATATAATTGGTAGTTGATTTTTGTGTTTCAAAATGTACTTCATTCATACTTTCTGAGCAAAGAATTTTCTGTTTCAAGTACTCTTAGCCATAGAACTATAGTTATATTTCTCTGTTTACGGTTATATTATATCTTGTATTAGTAGAACATCCTGTGAGTAAACTTGGTGCATTGTAGAATCCATAATGTATAGGCAACAGAAAGTGCCAATTTCTGTGAAATGTTTAAAAGGTACACTCATACAAAGGAGACTTTGAGTGCATGAATCCATAATTTATGAATTAAAACTCTACTATGATAGGTTCCATACATTAATAGCATGTAACTGAAAATCATTGATTAAGTTCTTAATTTAGTAACTTGTTATTTTAAGGCATTTTTTTCAGAGCATAAAAATGTTTTTCTAAGTTCGTATCCTTAGCTAACTTTGTATCCTATTTTACAGATAAAAATGACAGAATTGAAATATTAGTTAACATACATGACCAATATTTGTGTAAAAGTGGCATGTCACAAACTTTAGTATACTTAAGGAATGAAGAGATGGCAAGAGTGAATGTCGACATTCTAGGAATCAGCAAACTAAAATGGACTGGAATGGGTGAATTTAACTCAGATGACTATTATATCTACTACTGCGGGCAAGAATCCATCAGAAGAAATGGAGTAGCCATCATGGTCAACAAAAGAGTATGAAATGCAGTACTTGGGATGCAATCTCAAAAACGACAGAAATGATCTCTGTTCATTTCCAAGGCAAACCATTCAATATCACGGCAATTCAAGTCTATGCCCCAACCAGTAATGCTGAAGAAGCTGAAGTTGAACAATTCTATGAAGACTTACAAGACTTTTTAGAACTAACACCCAAAAAAAATGTCCTTTTCATTATAGGGGACTGGAATGCAAAACTAAGAAGTCAAGAAACACCTGGAGTAACAGGCAAATTTGGCCTTGGAATGCGGAATGAAGCAGGGCAAAGACTAATATAGTGTTGCCAAGAAAATGCACTGGTCATAGCAAACATCCTCTTCCAACAACACAACAGAAGACTCTACACATGGACATCACCAGATGGTCAACACCGAAATCAGATTGATTATATTCTTTGAAGCCAAATGGAATGCGGAATGAAGCAGGGCAAAGACTAATATAGTGTTGCCAAGAAAATGCACTGGTCATAGCAAACATCCTCTTCCAACAACACAACAGAAGACTCTACACATGGACATCACCAGATGGTCAACACCGAAATCAGATTGATTATATTCTTTGAAGCCAAAGATGGAGAAGGTCTATAAAGTCAACAAAAACAAGACCGAGAGCTGACTGTGGCTCAGATCATGAACTCCTTATTGCCAAATTCAGACTTAATTGAAGAAAGTAGGGAAAACCACTAGACCATTCAGATATGACCTAAATCAAATACCTTATGACTATACAGTGGAAGTGAGAAATAAATTTAAGGGCCTAGATCTGATAGATAGAGTGCCTGCTGAACTATGGAATGAGGTTTGTGACATTGTACAGGAGACAGAGATCAAGACCATGGCAAAGAAATGCAAAAAAGCAAAATGGCTGTCTGGGGAGGCCTTACAAATAGCTGTGAAAAGAAGAGAAGCAAAAAGCAAAGGAGAAAAGGAAAGATATAAGCATCTGAATGCAGAGTTCCAAAGAATAGCAAGAAGAGATAAGAAAGCCTTCTTCAGTGACCAATGCAAAGAAACAGAGGAAAAGAACAGAATGAGAAAGACTAGATATCTCTTCAAGAAAATTAGAGATACCAAGGGAACATTTCATGCAAAGATGGGCTCAATAAAGGATAGAAATGGTATGGATCTAACAGAAGCAGAAGATATTAAGAAGAGGTGGCAAGAATACACGGAAGAACTGTACAAAAAAGATCTTCACGACCCAGATAATCA
>SJXQ01002802.1:62854-80661 GCA_006408695.1 Aepyceros melampus
TCTAGTCAAGGCTATGGTTTTTCCTGTGGTCATGTATGGATGTGAGAGTTGGACTGTGAAGAAGGCTGAGCGCAGAAGAATTGATGCTTTTGAACTGTGGTGTTGGAGAAGACTCTTGAGAGTCCCTTGGACTGCAAGGAGATCCAACCAGTCCATTCTGAAGGAGATCAACCCTGGGATTTCTTTGGAAGGAATGATGCTAAAACTGAAGCTCCAGTACTTTGGGCACCTTATGCGAAGAGTTGACTCATTGGAAAAGACCCTGATGCTGGGAGGGATTGGGGGCAGGAGGAGAAAGGGACGACTGAGGATGAGATGGCTGGATGGCATCACAGACTCAATGGACGTGAGTCTGAGTGAACTCCGGGAGTTGGTGATGGACAGGGAGGCCTGGCGTGCTGCGATTCATGGGGTCACAAAGAGTCGGACACGACTGCACGACTGAACTGAACTGAACATGGCAAGAAGGATTTTGCATATCTGATTAAGATTAAAGGCCTTGAAATGAGGAGATTGTCCTGGATCATCTGGGTAGTTTCAATCTAATCACACAAGTCCTTAAAAGACAAGAGCTTTGCCTAGCTATTGTCAGTAGGAGATGTGTCTACGGAAGGATGGTCAGAGACTTGCAATATTACTGGCTATGAACATGAAGTGCGTTGGGAGCCAGGGAACACCTGGAGGAAAAATATCAACAGAGCTTCCAAAAAAGAATGCAGCTCTCTAGACATGTTGATTTTAGTCTGGTCAGACTCATGACCTATAGAACTATAAAATAATGAATTATGTCATTTCAAGTCATTGAGTTGAGAGTTTATTATGGTGATAATAGAAAACTAACATATTATTATTAGCTTACACTGTTGAATTGTCCAAAACTATATTTAAAAATGATTCTTTCTGAATGGGAGAAAATAACAGCAAATGAAGCAACTGACAAACAACTAATCTGAAAAATATACAAGCAGCTTATGCAGCTCAACTCCAGAAAAATAAATGACCCAATCAAAAAATGGGCCAAAGAACTAAATAGACATTTCTCCAAAGAAGACATACGGATGGCTAACAAACACATGAAAATATGCTCAACATCACTCATTATCAGAGAAATGCAAATCAAAACCATCCACCTCCCAGAATACTGGAAATAAAAGCAAAAATAAACAAATAGGATCTAATTAAACTTAAAAGCTTCTGCACAACAAAGGAAACTATAAGCAAGGTGAAAAGACAGCCTTCAGAATTGGAGAACATAACAGCAAATGAAGCAAGTGAGAAACAACTAATCTCACAAATATACAAGCAACTCCTGCAGCTCAATTCCAGAAAAATAAATGACTTAATCAAAAAAAAAAAAAAATGGCCCAAAGAACTAAATAGACATTGATCCAAAGAAGACATACAGATGGCTAACAAACACAGGAAAGATGCTCAACATCACTCATTATCAGAGAAATGCAAATCAAGACCACAAGTCAGAATGGCCGTGATCCAAAAGTCTACAAGCAATAAATGCTGGAGAGGGTGTGGAGAAAAGGGAACCTTCTTACACTGTTGGTGGGAATGCAAACTAGTACAGCCACTATGGAGAACAGTGTGGAGATTCCTTAAAAAATTGCAAATAGAACTGCCTTATGACCCAGCAATCCCACTGCTGGGCATACACACCGAGGAAACCAGAATTGAAAGAGACACTACCACAATGAGGTACCATTTCACACCAGTCAGAATGGCTGTGATCCAAAAGTCAACAAGCAATAAATGCTGGAGAGGGTGTGGAGAAAAGGGAACCCTCTTACACTGTTGGTGGGAATGCAAACTAGTACAGCCACTATGGAGAACAGTGTGGAGATTCCTTAAAAAATTACAAATAAAACTGCCTTATGACCCAGCAATCCCACTGCTGGGCATACACACTGAGGAAACCAGAATTGAAAGAGAAACGTGTACCCCAGTGTTCATCTCAGCACTGTTTAAAATAGCCAGGACATGGAAGCAACCTAGATGTCCATCAGCAGATGAATGGATAAGAAAGCTGTGGTACATATCACAATGGAGTATTACTCAGCCATTAAAAAGAATACATTTGAATCAGTTCTAATGAGGTGGATGAAACTGGTGCCGATAATACAGAGTGAAATAAGCCAGAAAGAAAAACACCAATACAGTATACTAACACATATATATGAATTTTAGAATGATGGTAATAATAACCCTGTATGTGAGACAGCAAAAGAGACACAAATGTAAAGAACAGTCTTTTGGACTCTGTGGTAGAGGGAGAAGGTGGGATGATTTGGGAGAATGGCATTGAAACTCTAGAGGTTTTAAAGTTGGTTTTGCATTTTTGAATTTAGATCCAAAATACATTTTAACTGGTAAAGATTGTGAGTATCCTGTCTAGATTAACTTTTTTCCATGTTAATGATCGTTTCAGCCTTTTTTTGTCCCATTGTATTGCCTTTGTTCTTTAAAGATAGTTGACTGTATTTATAGGAGTCTGTTTCTGGTCTCTACTCTGTTACATTGATTCTTTCACCAAAACCACACAGTCTTGGTTACTGTAGCTTTGCTGTAAGTTTTGATGTCAACATCAGTCTTTCAACTTTGTTCTCCTTCAATGTTCTGTTGCCTGCTCTAATTCTTTTGCCTCTCTGTATAAACTTTAGAATTAATTTGTTGAGCATAAAATAAGAAAATAATTTTCTAGAATTTGATTGGAATTGCATTGGACATATCGATCAAGTGGAAAGAACTGATGCATTGTATCAATGATTAGTCAAATTGGTATATAAAATCCTAGACTTTTCCCAACCTTGTCTTGGTTACTGTAGCTTTGCTGTAAGTTTTGATGTCAACATCAGTCTTTCAACTTTGTTCTCCTTCAATGTTCTGTTGCCTGCTCTAATTCTTTTGCCTCTCTGTATAAACTTTAGAATTAATTTGTTGAGCATAAAATAAGAAAATAATTTTCTAGAATTTGATTGGAATTGCATTGGACATATCGATCAAGTGGAAAGAACTGATGCATTGTATCAATGATTAGTCAAATTGGTATATAAAATCCTAGACTTTTCCCAACCTTGGAGCAATTATGTTGGGTCATGCCAGCTGAGTACTTTTCATGAAGTTGACTAAGACATTAGGAGGGACTACATTACAACTAACCTTTTCTCTCTGTTCAGATCTACTTATTTGCCCTCCTTTCCAGATATATTGATCCATAATATTTTACTTGCTAATTGTCTTAGATTTCACTTTTCCAAGAAAATACTTTTAAACAGATTTTCAAAACAGTGGGTCAGTTTCTCAGATTCTTGTCTAATAATTTTGGAATTAACTAGAGGAAGACATCTGGTTTTCAGGCCTCTCTTTCTAGTCTTGATCCTTAAACACTGCACTGGCTTAGCAGCTTCCCAATATCTTTACACATTTTTTAAAATAAATTATTCAGCTTTTCTAAATAACATTAGTAAGAGGGCCAAAGTGACCTAAACTTTCATTCTCCAAAAGGTATTTCTTTATTCTTAAAGCAATTTAAAATTTAATTGTAGTATTATACATGTTTCAGGCTTCCCAGGTGGCACAGTGGTAAAAGAATCATCCTGTCAATGCAGAAGATACAAGAGATACAGGTTTAATTCCTGGATTTGGGAGATTCCCCTGGAGTAGGAAACAACAACCTACTGCAATATTCTTTCTTTGGAAATGCCATGGAGAGAGAAACGTGGCGGGCTATAGTCCATGGGATTGTGAAGTGTCATACACAGCTGAGTATGAGTGCTGTGCTATGATTAGTTGCTCAGTGGTGTCTGATTCTGTGACCCCCATGGACAATAGCCTGCTAGGCTCCTCTGTCCATGGGGATTGTCCAGGCAAGAATATTGGAGTGGGTTGCCATAACCTCCTCCAAAGGATCTTTCCAGGCCAGGGAGCAAACCCGGTTTCCTGCATTGCAGGAGTGTTCTTTACCATCTGAGCCACCAGGGAAGACCACACACATTGCACTCCTGTTATACGTGTTTAAATTACACAGTGTATGGTCGTGCCAATGTCAGAACTGAGCTTGATAAAACATAGGTCTGATTAATGTCTTATAGTCTTATGTATGTCCTCAATAATTGTATCCAACGTGTTGCTGTGTTGTGCTTATTCACTCAGTTGTGTCCAATTCTGCCACCCTATAGACTGAAGCTCTTCTGCCTATGGAATTCTCCAGCCAGGAATACTGAAGTGGTTTCCCATTTCCTTCCCCAGGTATCTTCCCGACCCAGCAATTGAACCTGTGTCTCCTGCACTGCAGGTGAATTCTTTACTGCTGAGCTACTGGTGTAGTACCTGAAATTTAGTTTAAAATAAGTAACTGATTATGCATCATATCTTTATGAGCTAAAATAAAGGATAATGACTGACTGTTTGATTGTCAGGGAGCACCATGTGTTTTAATTAGCACTTTTTACAAAAGGATTGTTAAAAATGAGCATGAATAATTTGATACCAGACAATAGTACTTTATTGTTTTTAATGTTGATAGCAGTCATAGTGCAACAGAAATTCATTTAGAGATTTTGACAGCTTATGAACAGAAACATGACTTTTTACTTAAGTATATAATTATAAGCATTAACCAGTTTTGAGAATGTTTTCTCACATTTGTGTTTCTCCATATCTACATAAATATTGACATTGCATTTTGTCATGTATCACCTTGACTTTTTAAAATATATAAAAATGGAGTTTCTTTCCTAGTCTTCAAGCAAAGTAGAATTAACCATTACGTATTGACTCCCTGTCACATTTCATAGGCCATAACATAAATATCCAGATGTCATAACTTTTAATAAGAATAATCAGTCATATATTTTCTTTTTTATGAAATTCTAGTGAATAGCTACCATTCCCAAAATAAACAGCAATAAATTTAATGTTATTACATAGATTTCTTTCATATAATTTGATCTAATATTTTTGCAGCTCAAAACTCTTTATAATAAGCATTACAAAGCTTATTGTAGAATTACATAAAAATATTCATTGAGAGAACATGTTAAACCTTTTAAAGTAATTTAATCACATAAAGAAGTAGTTTCTGTGTCACATAGTAAGTACTAATATACTCAAAGTATATTCATTGAGTTTTTAAAATTTTAGATTTTTCATTCTTTTCACTTGAGGACCTGTAACTTATTAAGTGACACACTGAATTTTTTACTGAAAAACAATCTTCAAATTGATAATCATATTTCTGTGATGGTCCTTGTATTATAGAAGAAAAGCTAAGCAGGCTATTAGGTCACAGAATTGAGTATACAGTTTAGATCTTATTATTTCTATGACCTTGAGTAGTAATCCTGAGGCATTTTTCTTTTTTTATATAGTGAAGATAAAAGAGTCATTGTATTTTTTTCTAAAAGATCTTCGTGGATACCAGATGAAGTAATTTATTAAAAGTCCTGTAATTATTAGATGCCATTACTATTAAGTAATAAGTTTTATCAATAAGAAATTCCCTTTATCCTTAATGTTTTCTATGTTATAAAAGTAGTAAAAAATAGAGAGTTTTGAGTATATTTAGTGTAAGATCTTATTCTTAATATACTCATTCTATATTTTCATTCTTTGGTTTGAATTTAAAGACATTTCATGGTCATTTTTGAAGCAAAATATGAAAGCATTCAATTAAATTCAAAAACATTGATTGTCCATGAAGCATTGTGAAGAGATATTAAAAAATAAGCAAAGATAAATAACATGTGTTATTTCCTTAAAAATTGCTGAATATACTAGGAATGTGATGATGAAGAAAACACATATATGTTAGTAAATAACAGAGGGAGAGGGTGGGATGATTTGGGAAAATGGCATTGAAACATGCATAATATCATATGTGAAATGAATCACCAGTCAAGGTTCGATGCATGATACAGGATGCTCAGGGCTGGTGCACTGGGATGACCCAGAGGGATGGTACAGGGAGGGAGGTGGGAGGGAGGTTCAGGATGGGACACATGTGTACACCAGTGGCAGATTCATGTTGATGTATGACAAAACCAATACAATATTGTAAAGTAATTAGCCTCCAATTAAAATAAATAATTTAAATAAAAAAAATAATAATTATAGTAACAAGGCCAAATGAAAGAATTGCTCAGGGCTTTCCTGGTGGTCCAGTGGTAAAAAGTCAACCTTGCAACACAGGGGACACTGGTTCAGTTGCTGGTCCAGGAAGATCCCACGTGCCACCGGCAACGAGGCCTGTGTGCCACAGCTAGAGCCTTTGCTCTGGCACCCGTGAGCCACAACTACTGAGCATACGTGCAGCCATCACTGAAGCTCTTGTACCCTAGAGTCTATGCTCCACAACAAAAGAACCCCTCACACTGCAACTAGAGAGGGGCCCCCACTCGTCATAATTGGAGAAAGCCTGTACAGAAATGAAGACCCAGGGCAGCCAAAAAATAAAGAAATAAATAAAAAATTGCTCAATAAGGTTATATGAAGCATAGTATAATACCACTGAGTAAGGAGACAGTATTTTTTTATTTTTATTATTTATTTATTTTTGGCTGCATGGTTTATGGGATCCTTGTTCCCCAACCAGGAATCAAACCCATGCCCCCAGGAATGGAAGTGCAGTCTTAATAGTGGACCTCCAGGAGGCCCCAAGAGACAGTCTTTTTAAATATTAGAACTAAAGGAATATTTCCTAGAGTAATAAAAATTTATTTAGAATTTGAAAATTAAAAAAGAAAATAGAGCATAGAAGAGAGACAGGGACAGAAAAGAATAAAACTTAGTGAAGATAGAATATTACAAAAGCGCTTGACCAGAGAACAATTCTGCTGTAATTGAAGAAGGGTATGAATTGTAGCACTGGAGTAGCTTCAGAGATATGGATTTCTTAATCTCGTAGATGCCCAAACAGGTCTTATAGGGATTATGAACTTTTTTTTTCCATAAAGAACAGAGAGCTATTGAAAAATTTAAAAAGTAAATATGGATTTTTTGTTTGTTTGTTTGTTTGGCAAGTAATTCAAACTGAGATCAATGCAAACTGACAAATGAAATATATGGATAAGTAAAGTCAAGTGAGGAAATTATTACTGTAAATCAGTTGTGAAATAATGAGATCTGAATTAGGATTTAAGAAGAATATATAGTTGACCAATATACATCATGGAGTTAATGTCTAACTGGATTCGGTAAAGATGCAAAAGAGAGAGCATGTGAAGATAGTTTTGAGATTGTGTTACAATAAGAAAACTTTAAGTGAAATAGGAAGTAGTAAATAGAAAAGATTTGGGGTGAAGGAAGGAGGAGGAATGGTTAAAAGTATTTATAGATCTCCTAATAATATGCCAGACATCTTATCAGGCATAGATGGACATAGATGAAGAAGTTAGCTGTGTCTTTAACTTCTAACTTGTCCTCACTGCCTGAAATGGGCTGGAACTGGAATAGCCATGTGAATTTTGAGGTTTTCAAGCATACAGTCCATACGTGTGTCTTGTGCTGTGCTGTGCTAAGTCCTTTCAGTTGTGTCTGACTCTTTGCGACCCCACAGACTGTGGCCTGCCAGGCTCCTTTGTCCATGGGATTCTCCAGGCAAGAATACTGGAATGGATTGCTGTTTCCTACTCCAGGGGTCTTGCCGATCCAGGGATGGAACATGTGTCTCTCCATCTCCTGCATTGGCAGGTGGATTCTTTACCACTTGTGCCACCTGGGAAGCCCAGAAAGTGAATAATTGGCTTGGGTCCAAGTAATTGGGCACACTCTCAAGGATGCTCATTTTGGAAGCTCATCTTTTTTGTTTGTTTGTTTGTTTCTTATTGGATTGGTTTACATACAAGAAAAGATAGGCATTTAAACTGAAGCAAAGTCAAGTGTAAAATATAGGTATTACTTCATTGTCAGTTTGAGATCAATGAAAGCCTTATCTGGAAAGAGGTTCAGAGAAGACAGAAATCAAGAAACAGAAAACATGTAAAAAATTAAACCACATATTCATTTATTTAAGTTGAGAGATAGGAACCACCCTCACTCCAGAAGAAAAAAATCCCAAATCAATAGGTGGCAAGCACAGAATTCTTAGTTTAGCAGTGAAATTAATTACTTCCAATTCCTCCAGATTGCAAGAGTAAATAATTTGTCTTGAAGTCAGTTCTGTGCATAACTGTCCCACATATAATTGGGATAATAGTGGTAGCATAATATGGTAAGTGTGATACCAAGACAAATGTTTTCCATTTAACCTCAGAGACTAAAAGTGACAACTGAGAATAAAAGCCACTAGGTGCACTATGTTTAGTGACTCATCAGCTCCTAGTGTCACCACCCTGCAGTAGGACATCACCACCTTAGTTTACTTATTTCAGTATATTTGGTGCTCCAGGCTCATACTCCCAGTTATTATTACAGGCAGTGCACTTGATGCAAAGGTAGGCTATCCTCTGGGAGAGCTCAGCATTTGTATAGTCATTTACTTCTTTCATTTTGGGAGAAGGAGTAGATCACTGAGTAGTTGTAACATCAAAAAAAGATAAGGAGGATCCCAGTTCAGTTCAGTTCAGTTCAGTCGCTCAGTCATGTCCGACTCTTTGCAACCCCATGAACTGCAGTTGTCACCACCCTGCAGTAGGACATCACCACCTTAGTTTACTTATTTCAGTATATTTGGTGCTCCAGGCTCATACTCCCAGTTATTATTACAGGCAGTGCACTTGATGCAAAGGTAGGCTATCCTCTGGGAGAGCTCAGCATTTGTATAGTCATTTACTTCTTTCATTTTGGGAGAAGGAGTAGATCACTGAGTAGTTGTAACGTCAAAAAAAGATAAGGAGGATCCCAGTTCAGTTCAGTCGCTCAGTCATGTCTGACTCTTTGAGACCCCATGAACTGCACTTGCCAGGTCTCCCTGTCCATCACCAACTCCCAGAGTCCACCCAAACCCATGTCCATTGAGATGGTGATGCCATCCAACCAGCCCATCCTCTGTCGTCCCCTTCTCCTGCCCTCAATCTTTCCTAGCATCAGTTCAGTTCAGTCGCTCAGTCGTGTCCGACTCTTTGCAACCCCATGAATTGCAGATGCCGGGCCTCCCTGTCCATCACCAACTCCCAGAGTTCATGCAGACTCACGTCCATCGAGTCGGTGATGCCATCCAGCCATCTCATCCTCTGTCGTCTTCCTCTCCTCCTGCCCCCAATCCCTCCCAGCATCAGAGTCTTTTCCAATGAGTCAGCTCTACACATGAGGTGGCCAGAGTACTGGAGTTTCAGCTTTAGCATCATTCCTTCCAAAGAACACCTAGGACTGATCTCCTTTTTTAGTTCCTCTTCACTTTCTGCCATAGGGTGGTGTCATCTGCATATCTGAGGTTACCCGTCTTTATGTCATATGAAATTCAGCATAACATCTAGGACTTTCTTCTTTCTGGTATGTATATGGTATGAAGAGAGGGGGCTTCCCTCATGGCTCTGCTATAAAGAATCCACCTACAATGCAGGAGATGCAGATTTGATCCCGGGGTTGGGAAGATCCCCTGGAGAACGGCATGACAACCCATTCTAGTATTCTCACCGGGAGAATCACTGCAGACAGAGGAGTCTGGCAGGCTACAGTCCATGGGTTCACAAAGAGTCTGACACAACGGAAGTGACTGAGCACATGTGCACGCAGGGAGTACAGTGTGATGTCAGATGCTGCAAAACATGACTCCACCAAAACCCAGTAAAATCCACTAAGATTCAAAACATCATCTTAATTTGTGGGAGGCTTTTCTCTGAGGTATAAAAAAGATACTCAGTATTAACAACAACTTTGCCTCCTCTGTTCTTTAAAGTTCTGTGTATTGCTTTATACACAACTGGTTGGAGGAAAGGGAATAGTATCATGATCAAAAGTAGAAGATAGTCATAGGCCCTACTCTAATTGAGACACAACATCTGTGCTTATATTTCTATGGCTAGAAGTAAGTTATATGATCACATCTTATTGCAAAGGAAGCTGGAAATTTCAGCCCAATTTTGTGCCCAAGAAGAGGAGAAAAAGAACACATAACCAGTTACTCTTTTTCTTCTCTGGTTTGCCAGTTTCCTTTCTGGCCTTTTCATATCCCATACAAATAGCAGTCACTTAATTCTCAAGGGATTCAATCACAATCAATCAGAATAATTTAGGTTACGTTCATTAACTGACAAAGGCAGTGTCTTAGTGGCTTAATGCCACTTAAATTTATTTGTCACTCCACAGTACAAGCCGGGTACAGTTCAGCAGAGGGGTTCTGATTATAGTTATCACATAGGGAGTCAATGTGGTAGAAGCTTCAGAAAGGTGTATACTTCCATTGTCACCATGGCAGGGGGAGCAGAACACAGAACTCATATAATTGTTGCCAACATTTCATTGGCTAAAGCAAGCAACTTGTCCATAACAGCTTCCAAAATTTTAGAGCAGTAATGTTCCCAGGAGGAGAAATGCAATATGTATATTAGATCTTTATGACCTTTCTACAATTCCAATTATTACATTCACTTCAAAGTCCCAAATATCTAGTAACCGTACAATACTCTCCATTAAGTCATTGTTTGTATGGTTATTCATGACTTATCAAGCTGTGAACTAAAATGAAATTTGTCCTTCTCATCCAGTATCTAATGATGAACAAGGAGAAAATGACCACTTTGCACATTTCAAGAGTGGAGATGGGACATCACACACAAAGGTCATTGGTTTATAAAAATCATGAAATCTTACTGAGTAGACTTTGTAAAAGTTTCCTTCTATGTTGACAGGAGAAGTTCCTTAACTAGATTCAGATTCTGTTCTTTGGAAGGCATAGCATTGTCAAGTATCTTCAGTGTCTTGCGTGTGTGTGTGTGTGTGTGTGTGTCCACACACACACGAGCGTGAGCAAGCATGCCCACCTTAATTATATCCTTCCTCACTCTCATCCTTTGATTGCATCATCTAAAGTGGTCCCTTGGAAATGTGTACTCATTGGGGCCTACACAGCTTCCACTGCTTTTATCCTACTATTGAAAGTTTGGGGGCAAAGAAATGTTTTAATCCTTAATAGAGAAAGCCACAATTACATTAAGCTCTTGCTATTCTTGGTATTGGTAACACAGTTTCCCCAAAAGAAAGAAATGTTTCCTTCTAGAAATATCTGTGTTCAGGTAAGTTTTTTGCTTCCTAGACATAGGTCTTAAGATGGCTTTATTTCTCAGTTTCTTCAGATCTATTCATTCTCTTTCAGCAGAAGGCTATTTGAAATTATAGGCTTAGGTGGGAAAGAAAGACCCTTAGTTTGTACTTTGTCACAAGGCTAAGTGATCTTGTTTAATGGGAAGCTTAATGGGCATTTATCACTCAAACAACTTTTGACTCTTTCACTAGATTTTGAGGCCAGAAGCAGCTGGGTTTTTTAACTGGCAAGGCCACACATTTCTGGATTTTATTTATTCTCTTACATTTCTGCCTGAAAACTGTCAACTCTTTTCTGTGCTTGAGCTCATTTATCTTGTTTAGTACTCTGGTAAAAGCAGAAAATAAATGCCAACAAACACTATCATTCCATTTCTTTCCAAACACTTCCCACAGAGCTGCAGTCTTGTTAAGGACATGGACTGCCTTCCAAGTTACCAACCATAACAGTTTTGCCAACTGTATTGTCTCTTCATAAAATAGATCTTTAGTTTTCTAACTGCTAATACCAGTTTCCTCATAGATCACTACTAAAATGTTCATCTATTTGTATCAGTTACAGCAGCACTCTGATCATCAAATAATTTCTGCACTAGTTAAAGAAACCCTATAAAGCCTGAAACAAATAGCTCCAACATGAACAGTGGTACAAACTGCACAAAGTTACTTTCTAACTAATATGTTCTAAACATGTATTCCTAGTCTGTAGCCTATTCTTTACAAATCTGTTTATAACTTCTAGGAAGTCCAGTGTATATTATCTGATAAGAACATTTTTTCTTTTCCAAACAAATTGCTAGAATATGGTACAATACAGTTTTTAATCCCACATCGCTCCTTTGTGCTATTACTGGCAAATACGTTTCTAGATGCTATGGCCCCAACAATATATGCATATAGTTTTGTGGAATTGATTGTTAAATCCATCACAAGAATAATGGAGAATTTCTTTATAATGTCCTTTATAGTTGTATAGTTAGTTTTGCTGTTCTTTTTTTCCATGTGAATTCATATTACTAGGATCACTTACTTTAAGCCTGAAGGTAGTATTTCTTATAAAGCAGATCCGGAAGAAACAAATTATGTCTGTTTTTGTCTGTATAGAAATGCTTTATTTTTCCTTCATTTTTGAAAGATAGCAGATAGCATTCTTGGATACATAATTCTATTTGACAAGATTTCTTTCTTTGCCTATTCTTTCTTTTGAACACTATGAATATGACATCCTACTTCATGACTTCCATTGTTTCTGGTGAGAAATAAGCTGGTAATNCTTTATTTTTCCTTCATTTTTGAAAGATAGCAGATAGCATTCTTGGATACATAATTCTATTTGACAAGATTTCTTTCTTTGCCTATTCTTTCTTTTGAACACTATGAATATGACATCCTACTTCATGACTTCCATTGTTTCTGGTGAGAAATAAGCTGGTAATCTTAGTGGGGTCCACTTCTAAGTGAGCAGTCATTATTCTCTTAAACTACTTTCAAGATTTTCTCTTTGACCTTGTCTTTCAGCATTTTTACTACAATGTTTCTACTTGTAGATATCTGCATTTATTATACTTGAGTTTGATGAAATTTCTGGATGTATAGGTTAATGTTTTCAAAAATACAGAAGTTTCCTGTTATTATTTCTTTAAATATTTTTTCTCCTTCTTTCTTTACCTCTTCTCTGGTACTACCATTATGTATATAGGCATATCTTGAAGATATTACATGCTCGGTTTCAGACCACATCAATAAAGTGAATATTGCAGTAAAGCAAGTTACACAATCTTTTTGTTTCCTAGTGCATATAAAAGTTATGTTCACATTATATTGTACTCTAATTGCAATAGCATTCTGTCTAAAAACCCAGTATGCTGCTAAGTCGCTTCAGTCGTGTCCGACTCTGTGCAACCCCAGAGACGGCAGCCCATCAGGCTCCCCCATCCCTGAGATTCTCCAGGCAAGAACACCAGAGGGGGTAAAACCCAGTATATACATATGTTAATTAAAAATTCTTTATTACTAAAAATTGCTAACCATCATTTCAGTCTTCAGTGAGTCATAATATTCTTGCTGGTGGAGGATTTGAAAATTTTCAAAAATTACCAAAATACTACACTGAAATGCAAATGGAGCAACTAGTGTTGGAAGAATGGCACCTATAGATTTGCACTGTTGCCACAAACCTTCAATTTGCAAAAGAATGAAATATCTGAAAAGTACAATAAAGTGACATGCAGTAAAACAAAATATATCTATATGTTGGTGTGCTTAATGGTGTCCAGCTTTTAAAAACTTTATTTTTCCTCATTCTATTTTTTTTTCTTTTCTTCAAATTGAATGATCTTCAATCACTTATTATCTACTTGACTAAATCTTTCAGTTCAAACATACTCTTAAACCACTCTGGTAAATTTTTACAATTTCTATTATTATACTTTTCAACTCTAAAATTTTCATTTTATCCTTTTTGTATTATAATTTCTAAATTTTTGTAGATATTCTTTATCTGATACTACTTTGTCATCATACCTTTGCCTGCTTAAATACGTTTTTTTCTTTAGTTCTGTAAGTATGTTTATATTTGCTAATATAAAGTTTTTCTTTAAATCCAACATTGGTTGACTATAGCAGGTGACTTTTGTTGCCTGCTTAGTTTCTTTGGTGTATGGGTCATATTTCCTGTTTCTTTGACATCTATCTCTCTCTCTCTTTTTTTTTTAATTAGAAACTGGACATTTTATATAATATATTATGGCAGTTTGAGGTATTCTTCCTCAAGTATGGAGCTTGTTACTTGCTCATTTCCTTGTTTAATGACTGACTAGATTATTCTGGTGAGATCTATTTCGACTCCCCCCTCCCTCCAGTGTGAAACTTCTTTAGCTACTCTTAAGGGATACATCCTTGGGTGTGTTCATAGTCACTGTAAGACGACAGTGATTTTTGACAGAGCTCCCTTTCACTGTCTTTCTCTTATTATACTGTGAGCTGATTGCTCTATTGTTTTCAACAGTACTCTGCATACTTTGCCTCACAGGCTAACCCAATCACATTAAGGCTCCTTACAAGGGAATGATTCAAAGGTCAGTATTTGAGATTTATTCTGATCTCATACGTGGTCTTCTTAGCCATGTCTTTCACTATTACTTTCTGAAAAATTGGCAGTCATGAAGTTTAGCCTATCTCTCCAATGAATCTATGGTGGTGGTGAAGTCGCTCAGTCGTGTCCGACTCTTTGTGACCCCGTGGACTGTAACCTACTAGGCTTCTCCGTCCATGGGATTCTCCAGGCAAGAATACTGGAGTGGATTGCCATTTCCTTCTCCAGAGGATCTTCCTGACCCAGGGATCAAACCCGGGTCTCCCTCATTGGAGGCAGACGCTTTAACCTCTGAGCCACCAGGGAAGTTAATGAATCTATAAATCTCCCCTAATTATTTCTTACTACCATTTCATCTATTTCTGAGAGTACTATTAGGCACAAACTTCTGCATAGTCTGTGGCATATGAAGTCAGTTCTTTTGGCAACATATCACAGCTTTCTGTTCTATGGCTATGTCTCTCCACAGGAAAAAAATCTCTGAGCCATAGCATTAGTGCTAGGGATGGAGAAAATGACATTCTTTTAAGTGACACTCCTACCTTACATCGTCAGTGTATGGCGGAAAACAGACTTAGGTCTACTTAGTTTGCCTTTCTCGTCATGGGACTCCCATCCGATAAGCCAGAGCAAAGGGTAATCAGGATCCCAGCACCCACAGTTGCATTCAACTTTAGGTACAGTTTCTGTTACATAAATGGGGGATGGACAGAATCAGATCAGTTCACTTCATTCATTCAGTCATGTCTAAGTCTTTGTAACCCCATGGGTCCCTATCTTTTGATATTATTTTTTAGAATCCAACCTCTCACTGGTAGTTTCCTGAAAGCAGGATACAAAATGCTGATGTCTTGTCCCTCCTGAGCAGATGGTCTTCTGACTGGAAGCTGGAGGCAAGAGGTAGCCCTGTCTTCCTGGTTGTATCAGTCTGGAATAGCTTCTGCCTCACTGAGCTGGAAGGAAGAGGGATGGTATGGGTCTTTGTTAACATAGAACTCTTAAAATTCTTACTGACTTTTACTAAATTTTCTTGGACAAGTGTGTTAATATGCTTTATGGCCTCCAGTTCGCTTCTAGGGAATGTAAATCTTGCTGTTCTATCAAATTTGTCATTCTTAGCAATTTTACTTGGGAGAAGATCCATGGAACTCCTTTTGCCTTATCATGAAAAAGAAAAAGTGAAAGTTAGTCAACTCAGTTATGTCTGACTCTTTGTGACACCATGGCCTGTAGCTTGCTGGACTCCTCTGTCCATGGAATTCTCCAGGCAAGAATATTCAAGTAGGTTCCCGTTTCCTTCTCCAGGGGATCTTCCCAAATCAGAGGTNGCAGGTGACTTTTGTTGCCTGCTTAGTTTCTTTGGTGTATGGGTCATATTTCCTGTTTCTTTGACATCTATCTCTCTCTTTTTTTTTTTTTAAATTAGAAACTGGACATTTTATATAATATATTATGGCAGTTTGAGGTATTCTTCCTCCCTCTAGTATGGAGCTCGTTACTTGCTCATTTCCTTGTTTAATGACTGACTAGATTATTCTGGTGAGATCTATTTCAACTACCCCCTCCCTCCAGTGTGAAACTTCTTTTGCTACTCTTAAGGGATACATCCTTGGGTGTGTTCATAGTCACTGTAAGACGACAGTGATTTTTGACAGAGCTCCCTTTCATTGTCTTTCTCTTATTATACTGTGAGCTGATTGCTCTATTGTTTTCAGCAGTACTCTGCATACTTTGCCTCACAGGCTAACCCAATCACATTAAGGCTCCTTACAAGGGAATGATTCAAAGGTCAGTATTTGAGATTTATTCTGATCTCATACGTGGTCTTCTTAGCCATGTCTTTCACTATTACTTTCTGAAAAATTGGCAGTCATGAAGTTTAGCCTATCTCTCCAGTGAATCTATGGTGGTGGTGAAGTCGCTCAGTCGTGTCCGACTCTTTGCGACCCCGTGGACTGTAACCTACTAGGCTTCTCCGTCCATGGGATTCTCCAGGCAAGAATACTGGAGTGGATTGCCATTTCCTTCTCCAGAGGATCTTCCTGACCCAGGGATCAAACCCGGGTCTCCCGCATTGGAGGCAGACGCTTTGACCTCTGAGCCACCAGGGAAGTTAACGAATCTATAAATCTCCCCTAATTATTTCTTACTACCATTTCAACTATTTCTGAGAGTACCATTAGGCACAAACTTCTGCATAGTCTGTGGCATATGAAGTCAGTTCTTCTGGCAACATATCACAGCTTTCTGTTCTATGGCTGTGTCTCTCCACAGGAAAAAAATCTCTGAGCCATAGCATTACTGCTAGGGATGGAGAAAATGACATTCTTTTAAGTGACACTCCTACCTTCATACGTCAGTGTATGGCAGAAAACAGACTTAGGTCTACTTAGTTTGCCTTTCTCGTCATGGGACTCCCATCCGATAAGCCAGAGCAAAGGGTTATCAGGATCCCAGCATCCACAGTTGCATCCAACTTTAGGTACAGTTTCTGTTACATAAATGGGGGATGGACAGAATCAGATCAGTTCACTTCATTCATTCAGTCATGTCTAAGTCTTTGTAACCCCATGGGTCCCTACCTTTTGATATTATTTTTTAGAATCCAACCTTTCACTGGTAGTTTCCTGAAAGGAAGATACAAAATGCTGATGTCTTGTCCCTCCTGAGCAGATGGTCTTCTGACTGGAAGCTGGAGGCAAAAGGTAGCCCTGTCTTCCTGGTTGTACCAGTCTGGAATAGCTTCTGCCTCACTGAGCTGGAAGGAAGAGGGATGGTATGGGTCTTTGTTAACATAGAACTCTTGAAATTCTTACTGACTTTTACTAAATTTTCTTGGACAAGTGTGTTAATATGCTTTATGGCCTCCAGTTCGCTTCTAGGGAATGTAAATCTTGCTGTTCTATACAAAATGCTGATGTCTTGTCCCTCCTGAGCAGATGGTCTTCTGACTGGAAGCTGGAGGCAAGAGGTAGCCCTGTCTTCCTGGTTGTATCAGTCTGGAATAGCTTCTGCCTCACTGAGCTGGAAGGAAGAGGGATGGTATGGGTCTTTGTTAACATAGAACTCTTGAAATTCTTACTGACTTTTACTAAATTTTCTTGGACAAGTGTGTTAATATGCTTTATGGCCTCCAGTTCGCTTCTAGGGAATGTAAATCTTGCTGTTCTATCAAATTTGTCATTCTTAGCAATTTTACTTGGGAGAAGATCCATGGAACTCCTTTTGCCTTATCATGAAAAAGAAAAAGTGAAAGTTAGTCAACTCAGTTATGTCTGACTCTTTGTGACACCATGGCCTGTAGCTTGCTGGACTCCTCTGTCCATGGACTTCTCCAGGCAAGAATATCCAAGTAGGTTCCCGTTTCCTTCTCCAGGGGATCTTCCCAAATCAGAGGTTGAACTCAGGTCTCCTGTATTATAGGCAGATTCTTTACCATTTGAGCTACCAGGGAAGCCCCAAGGTGAAAGTTGTGTCTGACTCTGTGACCCTATGGACTGTAGCC
>SJXQ01002804.1:0-28244 GCA_006408695.1 Aepyceros melampus
GAATAAGTTCTTTCCTAGTATGCCGACTCCGTCTCCACCTTCGAATCACCCTGGATCCACCGGGGCTGGACCCCGGCAGATTTCCTTTAGGATCAACTCGCTCGATCTCCTTGCAATCCAAGGGACTCTCAAGAGTCTTCTCCAACACAACAGTTCAAAAACATCAATCCTTTGGCACTCAGCTTTCTCTATAGTCCAACTCTCATATTCATGCATGACTACTGGAAAAACCATAGCTCTGACTAGATGGACCTTTATCAGCGAAGTAATATCTCTGCTTTAGAACATGCTGTTTAGGTTGGTCATAGCTTTTCTTCCAAGGAACAAGTGTCTTTTGATTTATTGCCATGATCTTTGTTTTTTGAATGTTGAGTTTTATGCTGGCTTGTTCACTCTCCTTTGTCACTTTCACCAAGAAGCTGTTTAGTTCCTCTTCACTTTCTGCCATAAGGGTGGTGTCATCGGTGTACTTGAGGTTATTGATATTTCTCCCAGCAATCTTGATTCCAGTTTGTGCTTCATTAAGCCTAACATTTCTCATGATGTAGTCTATATATAACTTAAATGAGCAGGGTGACAATATACAGCCTTGATGTACTCCTTTCCCAATTTGGAACCAGTCTGTTGTTCCATGTCGAGTTATAACTGTGGCTTCTTGACATGCATACAGATTTCTCAAGAGGCAGGTAAGGTAGTTTGGTAGTCCCATATCTTTAAGAGTTTTCTACAGTTTGTTGTGATCTACACAGTCAAGGACTTTGGTTTAATCAATAAGCAGAAGTAGATGTCTTTCTGGAGCTCTCTTGCTTTTTCTGTGAGCCAATGAATATTGGCAATTTGACCTCTGGTTCCTCTGCCTTTTCTAAATCCAAGTTGAACATCTGGAAGTTCACATACTATTAGAGCCTGACTTGGAGAATTTCTTTATTTAGCCTTGGATTAACCTTAGTATGTTCAGGGGATTCTGAAAAAGGTTTCCACGATCCTCATTGATCCTTCTTTTTCTCCCTCTCAATTCTGTGCTATTCTATGTTTTTTTTTTTCCTTTCAGTAACCTGATTCTGTGAAAAATGCAGTGACAAATAATAAGCTTACTTAATTAATATCTGATCAGTAATTCTGTCTAAGACCATGAAAACACCTTTCATTGTGTATTCAGTTATGTATTTAAAATTTTTGTATCATCCCCTAGAATTTGTTGCACTCTTCTGCATACAATCCATGGCATTTAACACAGTGACAGCACACAGTAAAAAATGCCACTATACATATATTTATTGAAAAAAAAAGTTTATTGATTATACTAACATCTAAGGGAAAAAAGAAAAGAACTCCCCACAGTGATTATTTGGGATGTGATATATTAGTTATTGATATATTAATTTCAGCTTATGGCATAATATAAATGATTCCAGTAACCACATCTGATTCTATGAAGAATTGTAGTCAAATACATGTGAAGGAGCTATTAAACTCTGAGCTTTTTGGTAAATTCAAAACTCAAAATAACATCTTTGCTAATAAGCAGATGGCAGTAGTTTTCTAAGACAGAAATGGTCCTATTTTGTACAAAGATTAAGGCAGAAATTGAGTAAAAACTGTTACTATTAGCCCAACAGATAAATGATCATGACAAAAAATAGAATATATAAGCATCAAATCTTTCCTGTTTAGATTCAAAGCCTGGATGAAGTAGGTAAGAAGTGAGACATTCATGAATTTCATAAATTATTAGAGCAAACAGTAGAAGCCTCATGCTCACATTGTTAAACACACTCATGAAAATATCCATTAATGATCATTGGCACTGGGGGCCAAATTATTGTTTTGCTTCTGTTTTTTTTTTTTTTTAATTTTTAATTGTTTTCATTCCTAGGACTATAACTCAGGAGGGAAATAAGACATGCATTTTCAAAGTAATTTTTATTAGCTTTTAAAACATTTTATCAAATGAAAAAGAAAACCTACATAATTAATCCCTTGTAGGATCAGTATGGGCTTTGGTCACTTAAAATTGGTTTTCAATAGAGATTCAACCACATTGAGCTGCCACACATTGAACTTATTAAATAACTTCCCTTTTCTCACTCCTCTATTACAGTGTTTAACACAAAACAGAGGAGAAACACATAACTTTGTATTAAGATAAACTAGAGTTGAAGCCTGTTTGATTCATGACTTGGGAAAAGAATGCATTTTGTTGAGCCTCTGTTGTAAAAGGAGAAAAAGAATCTGGTAGGACTGTTTTGAGAAAAGAGTAAAATGTAGGATCGCAGGGAATGGTCCAGGGAGGTTACACCATACATACATGCCAATGAATTGCTGTCCTCAGCCTCTCCCTTCCTGCTGTTCCCCTATCCAACCTATACCATTACCAGGGTGAATATTTAATCAAGGAGGGATAAAATGATATATGTAAATGTCCATTCCACAAGCATGGGTTCCTCTGCTCTTCTGCTATAGAAGAAGATCTGTTAAGTAATGCTACATTGGTGTTTAGAAAGGAGACAATCATCTGTCCATGAATTTTTTTGAAAAAGAAGATATGAGTGAAAATGAGACTGGCACAAGAAGACATTTGTTACTTTGAAGGGATCATAGTGTTCATAACCACAGCCACACAAACAGTCACACAGAGTTTAGGAACAGGACAGCTAAGATGACCCAAACACACACACAAGTAGGCAATGTAGATGGCAGAAATGTATGAGTGGACAAAGAAAAAAAGAGCCAGTAGAAGAAAGATCTGCAGATTTGAGGTATTACATCCTCTCCATGGTCAGGAAGCAACAGTTAGAACTGGACACGGAAAAATAGACTGGTTTCAAATAGGAAAAGGAGTACGTCAAGGCTGTATATTGTCACCCTGCTTATTTAACTTCTATGCAGAATACATCATGAGACATGCTGGACTGGAAGAAACACAAGCTGGAATCAAGATTGCTGGGAGAAATATCAACAACCTCGGATATGCAGAGGACACCAACCTTATGGCAGAAAGTGAAGAGGAACTAAAAAGCCTCTTGATGAATGTGAAAAAGGAGAGTGAAAAAGTTGGCTTAAAGCCAACATTCAGAAAACGAAGATCATGGCATCCAGTCCCATCACTTCATGGGAAATAGATGGAGAAACAGTAGAAACAGTGTCAGACTTTATTTTTTGGGGCTCCAAAATCACTGCAGATGGTGACTGCAGCCATGAAATTAAAAGAGGCTTACTCCTTGGAAGAAAAGTTATGACCTACAGGAGATAGGGATCAAGACCATCCCGATGGGAAAGAAATGCAAAAAGGCAAAATGGCTGTCTGGGGAGGCCTTACAAATAGCTGTGAAAAGAAGAGAAGCAAAAAGCAAAGGAGAAAAGGAAAGATATAAGCATCTGAATGCAGAGTTCCAAAGAATAGCAAGAAGAGATAAGAAAGCCTTCTTCAGCAATCAATGTAAAGAAATAGAGGAAAAGAACAGAATGGGAAAGACTAGAGATCTCTTCAAGAAAATTAGAGATACCAAGAGAACATTTCATGCAAGGATGGGCTCGATAAAGGACAGAAATGGTCTGGACCTAACAGAAGCAGAAGATATTAAGAAGAGGTGGCAAGAATACACGGAAGAACTGTACAAAAAAGATCTTCATGACCCAGATAATCATGATGATGTGTTGACTAATCTAGAGCCAGACATCTTGGAATGTGAAGTCAAGTGGGCCTTAGAAAGCATCACTACGAACAAAGCTAGTGGAGGTGATGGAATTCCCGTTGAGCTGTTTCAAATCCTGAAAGATGATGCTGTGAAAGTGCTGCACTCAATTTGCCAGCAAATCTGGAAAACTCAGCAGTGGCCACAGGACTGGAAAAGGTCAGTTTTCATCCCAATTCCAAAGAAAGGCAATGCCAAAGAATGCTCCAACTACCGCACAATTGCACTCATCTCACATGCTAGTAAAGTAATGCTCAAAATTCTCCAAGCCAGACTTCAGCAATATGTGAACCGTGAACTCCCTGATGTTCAAGCTGGTTTTAGAAAAGGCAGAGGAACCAGAGATCAAATTGCCAACATCCGCTGGATCATGGAAAAAGCAAGAGAGTTCCAGAAAAACATCTATTTCTGCTTTATTGACTATGCCAAAGCCTTTGACTGTGTGGATCACAGTAAACTGTGGAAAATTCTGAAAGAGATGGGAATACCAGACCACCTGACCTGCCTCTTGAGAAATCTGTATGCAGGTCAGGAAGCAACAGTTAGAACTGGACATGGAACAACAGACTGGTTCCAAATAGGAAAAGGAGTACGTCAAGGCTGTATATTGTCACCCTGCTTATTTAACTTATATGCAGAGTACATCATGAGAAATGCTGGACTGGAAGAAACACAAGCTGGAATCAAGATTGCTGGGAGAAATATCAATAATCTCAGATATGCAGATGACACCACCCTTATGGCAGAAAGTGAGGAGGAGCTAAAAAGCCTCTTGTTGAAAGTGAAAGAGGAGAGTGGAAAAGTTGGCTTGAAGCTCAACATTCAGAAAACGAAGATCATGGCATCTGGCCCCATCACTTCATGGGAAATAGATGGGGAAACAGTAGAAACAGTGTCAGACTTTGTTTTTTTGGGCTCCAAAATCACTGCAGATGGTGACTGCAGCCATGAAATTAAAAGGCGCTTACTCCTTGGAAGAAAAGTTATGACCAACCTAGATAGTATATTCAAAAGCAGAGACATTACTTTGCCGACTAAGGTCCGTCTAGTCAAGGCTATGGTTTTTCCTGTGATCATGTATGGATGTGAGAGTTGGACTGTGAAGAAGGCTGAGCGCAGAAGAATTGATGCTTTTGTACTGTGGTGTTGGAGAAGACTCTTGAGAATCCCTTGGACTGCAAGGAGATCCAACCAGTCCATTCTGAAGGAGATCAACCCTGGGATTTCTTTGGAAGGAATGATGCTAAAACTGAAGCTCCAGTACTTTGGGCACCTTATGCGAAGAGTTGACTCATTGGAAAAGACCCTGATGCTGGGAGGGATTGGGGGCAGGAGGAGAAGGGGACGACCAAGGATGAGATGGCTGGATGGCATCACTGACTCAATGGACGTGAGTCTGAGTGAACTCCGGGAGTTGGTAATGGACAGGAGGCCTGGCGTGCTGTGATTCATGGGGTCGCAAACAGTCGGACACGACTCAGCAACTGAACTGAACTGAACTGAACTGAACTGATGGTCTATTGAAGGGCCTTTCTCTTCAATACTGAGATTGCATAATGGAATCGCCAATATACCACCAAGCTGTTCTAGCTTTCTTTGTGCTATTTCTATGCTTAGATGTCTTCTTTGAAACCTTCTTTCCTCCAGCTCAAATCTGTATGATTATTATTATAAAATAATCTATACAGGAGATAGTTGCTCACTGAGAATCCCACCATTCAACACCAAAGAATGGTAATGAGGAAGAAAGAAATAATTTTCTTTCAGTTATTATTGCCAATCAGTACAAAATATTGAGTTACAGATGACTAGGCTTCATGAAAAAATGAGATAAGAATCTTTACCTTCATTATGATTCAAAGTATTCACACAAATAAAGTAAAGTAGTAATACCAGATAATGTCATTGGAGGGGTCCAGGATGAATCCATGATTAACTATTAGATAATTGGCATAGAAAGAATGCCTGCTTTGGAAATCCATAAAAGAACAAGGCCTTACATGGCACAAACTAGTACAAATAGATGAAATTTGAACAGGAATTTTTGGGTGATTTGTACAATGGAGAAAAGTGAAGAGTCATCCCAGTCAGTAAAATTGCATAGGCAAAGTTATAGTAGTCAGGAAGAACCATTGTCTCCATGGCAATGAATAAACAAATTTGTTTTTAAGAAAAACAGTTTTGAGTAAATCAGAGGAAAATGACATGCTGGTGGTAGCATCCTAGAAGGATTTGTCTGTCAAGCAAAATAATTTGTTGTAAATAATATGTGTGTGTGTGTGTGTATATATATGTATATATAAAATAAAGGAAGAAAATTATATATTAATATTGTGTGCATGCATGCTAACTCACTTCAGTCCCATTTCACTCTTTGCCACCCTATGGACTATAGCTGGCGAGGTTCCTCTGTTCATTGGATTCTCCAGGCAAGAATACTGGAGTGAGGTGCCATGCCCTCCTCCAGGGGATCTTCCTGACTCAGGGATCAAACCTGTGTCTCTTGTCTCTCCTCCATTGGCAGCTGGGTTCTTTACCATTAGTGTCACCTGGTAAGCCCAATATTAATATATAGGTATATTTTTTAAAAATTGTTTAGGTCAGTGGAACTGTGTGATAAGTAATGTTGAACATTTGACAAAATATATAGAACTGCACACATTAAAGAGTGAAACTCAACATAGGTATGGATTTTATTTAACAATAATATTTCTACGTTGATTTATTCATCTGTGATAAATATACCACATCAAGTAACATGTTAATAATGGAAAATAAAAGGGGAAAGGAGTGAGAGAGCATATAAGGGAACTGCCTCTCCTATCTTTTCAACTATCTATAAACCTAAAGTTTCTCTAGAAATAATGCTTAGTAATTAAAAAACATATTTACAGGAGAATGCAACAGTTAACAATGCATGTAACGGCCCAGAACATTATATTTCATATATCTCTAAGATCTAACCAAAGTCACATGATCCTTCTCTAATTTCAAAATTACCAAAAGCCTGCTCCAGAATTTTTTTTCTCCATCAGAGTTTTTGCAGACCCTTAGTTTACTTTTGAGAATCATCTTATCTTTTGGACTAAGACCCTGTACTTTACTGCTCATCTTGTTGGCTTTCATGAGTTGCTTTCTTGGTTGAGTTACTAGACTATATGCTGTTCTATCTGGGGGGAGGTCATAAGAATGTGTGGCATTTTCTTGATTTTAATAGTAATCTTACAGAATAGTTGTATGATTTGGTAGATATTTGGAAGGTTTCTTGGGTAGAATAAATAAATAAATGAACCTTTAACCACACATTTAAGGCATTGTTTAAATTTATACATATATGTATAATAATTTTTGGTGTTAAGAAGCTGTTTAATACTATCATGTTTTAAAAACATACCTTTCCTTGAATTTTAAAATAAGGCATTGTCTAAATCTTGCTGAAGGACTTCTGGAACAGATTTCTTTCCACATGAAGTTTGTAAAGGCCTTTAAAAAAATATGTTGTGGAATTGGTGATAAAGAAAGAGAAGAGTGGGGAGACTGTATTAGTTTTATTTTAATTCTGTAATAAATGACCACAAATCAAACAGTCCAAAACAACACAAACTATTATCTGAAGGTTAAAAGTCCAAAGTGAGTTTTGCTACAGGCTAAAATCAAGGCATTGGCAGAGTCACATGTCTCCTAGAAGTTCCAGGGAAGAAACGATTGCCTTGTTTTTCCTATAGACACAACTCACATTCCTTGGCTTGTAGCCCCTTCTTCTGCCTTCAGATCATATCACTTCAATCCATGTTTCCACCATCACACTACCTTGACTCTAATCCACCTGCTCTCCTATTATGAAGACCCCATGTGACTACATGGGTGAATTTCTTTAGTCCAGGATAGTCTCCCCCTGTCAAGATCTTTAACTTAACATATCTGTAAAGTCCCCATTTCTAAATCTCTTTCTATGGATAAGGATGTGGACATCTATAAGGATCCATTATTTCACTGACCACAGGGGGCTAGATCATAATGTGAGTACAGATGATTTATCTGATTAAGAAATGGAGATAGACTCACAGGTGATAAGGGAGTTAAAATATAAGTAATGCAATCCTTAAAATGGGAAAAAGGGAGAAAATGTGTATCTTTCTATGTACACATTTAACATGGAAGGTTATTTTACAATGAAATTCATTTTTAAGAATTTTCTTGTAAACATACTGTTTGAAATTCACAAAATATGGGTTTTTGACAAACTCCATTTTGCTTCCCTGGCAATTATAACTAATGTATAAATTCATTTTCAATTTTAGTTTGTCAGGAAGCTCTATAATTTGTGGAAGATTTGCATGGGAAGGGACCAGATAATGTGATTTGACTGCATTATGCAAATGAGTCTTCCATTTCCTGTCTCTGTTCAATTTATGAACAGAAAAGTTACACATTACTTCAAAAGATTTAATGTAAACTTTTTTCTTTTCATTTTCCCCAAGAAAGAGATGATTATAATAAACATGATGTAAATAAAGTTTCTATTCCAAAATATCAGGGTAACCAAGAAGTTGCTATTTTAAACAAACTGTGCTTTTGTTTTACCTTGATGAATTTGAATGGAGAGACAAACCTAGTTAGAATCAGGCTTCTGCTACTTAGTAGTCATTCAATCTGAGTCTCAGTTTTCTCATCTGACACATGGGTACACTAATGCCTTCCTCACTACTATTTTTCGGGCTTGCATATAAAAAAACATCTGAAACATAACAATGGCCATTTTTTTATTGACTGATTCCTCATGGCTCATTAAATGGTGATCATGTTATACATTATATATTATGCATCATTCTTTTGTCCTTTGCTCAGAAGTATATTATTGAATATTTAATTTTCTGTAGCTTCTCACAAAGTAGATAAATATCTGTATCTGCATAGAGAATGCATGCTAGCAGACAGGGCAGACAATAAAGTAAAGATTATTGGAGCTGGTTAGACAGTGATAAGTACAATACAAAATACAATAAAACAAAGAGTTTAGGGATGTGTGGGAGCACTGTCTGTAATAATAATTATGCTATCAGATGCACTGGTGGTGGTGATGGGGGCGGGGGTGTTCCTGCTGCTCACTCTTTAGAAAATCAATACTCACAAATGATAGAAAGGAAAGGTACTTTTAATTAGAATGCCAGCAATCTGGGGAGATGATGGACTCAACATCTGTCCAAACCAACCTCCAAAGATTCTGCTGAGACATGAAAGCTATGGGAAACATGGAAGGAATCTCAGTTAATCACTGAGATGTGGCGCTAGAGCTGTTGCTACCCCCACTGTATGCACGCTTGTCAACTCCTGGTGATCTTCCTCTAGATGCTGTGTTGGTCACACAATTAATCTGGGAGATTCTGAAGGGAAAGCTAAGGAAAAGCTCAGTCATCTATTATTTATTTTCATTTCTACTTCTTTAATCTGTGGAAAGAATCAACAGGTTAGACAAGGTGTGTGTGTGTGCTCAATTGCTCAATTGTGGCCAACTCTTGGAGACCCTATAGACTGTAGCCCCCCAAGCTCCTTTGTCCATGGGATTTCCCAGGGAAGAGTTCTGGAGTGGGCTGCCATTTACTCCTCCATGGAATCTTCCAGATCCAGAGATTAAACCTGTGTCTTCTTCATCTCCTTTGTTGAGGGCAGGCTCTTTACCACAGAGCCACCAGGGATTTAAAAGATTTGAAAGGTCTGCTCAGGCTGGAGATGAGGAGACATGTGGTTGCCTAGTTAAAAGTAAATTTCAGTATAGCTTTGCTAAAGTGATAAGAAAAGGGGTTTCCTGCTGAGGGTGGTTTCCTACAAAAAACTGCTTATACTTGGAGTGGTAATGATAAACTTCAATGTGAAGTTGAAATTTAAGTAAAAGAGTTAAAGGAAGCAAAGAGATATCTAAAGAGTTTTGTGGCAAACGAGTGTTTCAGGAAGAACAAACAAAGAGCAGAGGCAGGGATGTTGAAGGAGTGGCCTGTAGATGAGGTGCTGGAGCATCAGGAGAATCCTAGGAAAGGAGATCAGAGAAGAAGTGGGAGTATGCCTAGAAGAACTTGAAGGCACTGTAATACCACTAACTTGTACTCTGTGAAATGGAGAGAAATATCAGTGGTCTATTCATACAGGTGAGATGACCTTACTTCTGTTATAAATAATTATCTTTCTGCTGTGTTAGAAATGCACTTTTAAAAAGCAAGAGTGTAAATTAGCAGTGTCGATAAACATATATGCAATAATCTTGGTGGAAGTGGATGATGGCTGAGACCATGGCAGAAGGAACAGAGGTAGAAAGAAATGTTTGGGTTCTGAATCTAGTATAAAGGTTGATTTGGGGACTTCTCTGGTGGTCCAGGGGTTAAGAATCCACCTTTTAATGTAGGGGATGAGGGTTCAATCTCTGGTCAGGGAACTAATATCCCACATGTTACGGGGTAACTAAGCCTATGCACCACAACTAGAGAGAAGCCATTATTCACAACCAAGAGCCAGCTCACCACAATGGAGGATCTCACATGCTATATTGAAGATATGCAATTGGGACTCAAAGCAAAATGTATAAATAAATGTTTTTAAAAATAAATGCAGAAGTGTTCACAAAATATGATCTATATTAAATTTGATACAGGTCAAAATTAATAAACAGGTGTTTAAAATTTCCAAAATTAATAAACAGTTGTTTGATGAATAGTTTGCAATAAAAGTTTGATTTAACCCATGAAAACGTGAATCTGTATTGGTAAGATATATAATTTTAAAATGTCCTTTATTATACTATTATTTACATAATAAAAATTCTCTGTAACTATATTTAACTAATGTCTCCTTGGTTTGTCATAAACTACAGGTTATATATTTAACACTCTATTGTGTAGCCATCTTGTTGCATTCTCTCTGCATTTTAAACTGTTTTGCTTTACAAATTTTGATGCTATCTAATGCAAAAAGATTAATGAGTTATATTTTCTTGTAGTTTCTAATTCTTATCAATATAAAATGAACATCCTTCAATGCTTTAACCAATTCTGCTATCTACTATAAGCATTTTCATTCTTGTTTTGAGTACTTTGTGTTTTCATTTCATTTGATTTATTTCTCAGTCTTTTGATTTTAACATTTCTTTCTCTCTCTCTCTCTCTCTCTCTCTCTCTCTTTTTTTTTAATTTTAGGTACAGCAGTAAAAAGAAGCGCATAGATTATCTCATTTCAAATGTTCCTTAAATGTGCTCCTTTCCTACAAAATAAGAGTTGCAGAAATGTTAAATAATCCACCCATGTGTACCTGGGCTTTAAAAGAAAAATATTGTAGGACATTTTACTTTGCAACAAGTTGCCCACTACATGAGGTATAATTAATATAATTGTTGACATTTTAGAACACTGTGAAAAATCAAGTTCATCACCTCTCTAAATAGTGTCAGAAACCAGTTTCAATGTTTACATTGCTACAATATCACTCAAAAAAAAAAAAAAAAGAATCTTTGAATTTCATCCACAATTTGATTCAGTACTATGTTTCAAATTGGAAGAATATTTCAAGAAAGGGCCACCATTAGTAGATCATTTTAGAGGAATTCCACTCTGTTCAAATTGATATATGTTTTTGTATTTTAGATATAATGAGCTCATTTGTACTCAGATCACGGATAATGTTTGCTTTGTTTTGATTGTCTTAATATCCTTTATAAATACACTACTGTAATTTCCCATCTAAGAATCATATTTTTTTGGTCTGGTTAAATTATACATGGACATGCAATTTGGTTTAGCTTTCTCTTTCTCTCTCTCTCTATATATATGTGTATATATATATATATATGTATATATGCTAAAGGTGAAGTTCAAAAGGAAAGATATACCCACCTGAATGAAGAGCCCCAGTGAATAGCAAGAAGAGATAAGAAAGCCTTCCTCAGTGATTAATGCAGAGTGAAAAAGTTGGCTTAAAGCTCAACATTCAGAAAATGAAGATCATGGCATCTGGTCCTACACTTCACGGGAAATAGATGGGGAAACAGTGGAAACAGTGTCAGACTTTATATTTTTGGGCTCCAAAATCACTGCAGATGGTGACTGCAGCCATGAAATTAAGACACTTACTCCTTGGAAGGAAAGTTATGATCAACATAGATAATATTCTGAAAAGCAGAGACATTACTTTGCCAACAAAGGTCTGTCTAGTCAAGGCTATGATTTTTCCAGTGATCATGTATGAATGTGAGAGTTGGGCTGTGAAGAAGGCTGAGCATCGAAGAATTGATGCTTTTGAACTGTGGTGTTGGAGAAGACTCTTGAGAGTCCCTTGGACTGCAAGGAGATCCAACCAGTCTATTCTGAAGGAGATCAGTCCTGGGTGTTCTTTGGAAGGAATGATGGTAAAACTGAAACTCCCATACTTTGGCCACTTCATGCGAAGAGTTGACTCATTGGAAAAGACTCTGATGCTGGGAGGGATTGGGGGCAGGAGGAGAAGGGGACAACAGAGGATGAGATGGCTGGATGGCATCATTGACTTGATGGACGTGAGTCTGAGTGACCTCCGGGAGTTGCTGATGGACAGGGAGGCCTGGCCTGTTGAGATTCATGGGGTCGCAAAGAATCAGACACAACTGAGCGACTGAATTTAATATAATGGGAAAGACAGAGATACCAAGGGAAGATTTCATGCATAGATGGGCAGAATAAATTACAGAAAGCTAAGAGAAGCAGAGGATATTAACAAAAGAAGGCAAGAATACAGAGAAGAACTATACAAAAAAGATATTCATGACTCAGTAATCACGATGGTGTTATCACTCACCTAGAGTCAGACATCCTGGAGGGTGAAGTCAAGTGGGTCTAAGGAAGCATCGCTATGAACAAAGTTAGTGGAAGTGATAGAATTCCAGCTAAGCTAATTCACATCCTAAAAGATGGTGCTGTTAAAGTACTGCACTCAATATGACAGCAAATTTAGAAAATTCAGCAGAGGCCTCAGGACTGGAAGTTCATTTTCATTCCAACCATGAAGAAGGCAATTTCAAAGAATATTCAAACTACCACACAATTGCATTCATCTCACACGCTAGCAAAGTAATGCTCAAAATTCTCCAAGACAGGCTTCAGCAATACATGAATTGTGAACTTCCAGATGTTCAAGCTCGTTTTAGAAAAAGCAGAGGAATCATATACCAAACTGCCAACATCTGTTGGATAATCAAAAAAGCAAGAGAGTTCCAGAAAAAGTCTAGTTTTGCTTTATGGACTATGCCAAAGCCTTTGACTGTGTGGATCACAATAAACTGTGGGAAGTTCTTAAACGGATGGGAATACCAGACCACCTGACCTGCCTCCTAAGAAATCTGTATGCAGGTCAAGGAGCTACAGTTAGAACTGGACACAGAACAACAGACTGGTTCCAAATTGGGAAAGGAGTACATCAAGGCTATATATTGTCACCGTGCTTATTTAATTTACATGCAGAGTGAAATGTGAAATGCCGAGCTGTATGAAGCACAAGATGGAGTCAAGATTGCTGGGAGAAATGTCAATAATCTCAGATATGTATATGACACCACCCTTATGGCAGAAAGTGAAGAGGAACTGAAGAGGCTCTTGATGAAAGTGAAAGAGGAGAGTGAAAACGCTGACTTAAAACTCAACATTCAGAAAACTAGGATCATGGCATCTGGTCCAATCACTTTGTAGCAAATAGATAGGGATACAATGGAAACAGTGAGAGACTATTAATTTGGGCTGCAAAATCACTGCAGATGGTGACTGCAGCCATGAAATTAAAAGACACTTGCTCCTTGGAATAAAAGCTATAACTAACCTAGGCAGCATATTAAAAAGCAGAGACATTACTTTGCTGACAAAGGTCTCTCTAGTCAGAGCTATGGTTTTTCCAGTAGCCATGTATGGATGTGAGAGTTGGACCATAAAAAAGCTGAGCGCAAAAGGATCTATGCTTTTGAACTGTGGTGTTGGAGAAGACACTTGAGAGTCCCTTGAACTGTAAAAAGGTCAAACCAGTCCATCCTAAAAGAAATTATTCTGAATATTCATTGGAAGGACTGATGGTAAAGCTAAAACTCCAATATTTTGGCCACTTGATGTGAAAAACTGACTTTGGAAAATACAGTGATGCTGGGAAAAATTGAAGGCCAGAGGAGAAGGGGATGACAAAGGATAAGATCATTGGATGGCATCATTGACTTGATGGACGTGAGTTTGAGCAAGTTCCAGGATTTGGTGACTGGCATGGAAGCCTGGCATTCTTCAGTCCATGGAGTCACAAAGAGTTGGACCAAACTGAGTAACTTCACTGACAGACTGGAAAAAAGACAAGTTTCATTAGTGGTGTCAAAAGAGCTGGGTGTTACTAGCAGAATTGTGGAAACTATGTAATGAACTCAGGGAAGGCAATGGCACCCCGCTCCAGTGCTCTTGCCTGGAAAATCCCATGGATAGAGGAGCCTGGTAGGCTGCAGTCCAAGGGGTCGCGAAGAGCGGGACAAGACTGAGCTACTTCACTTTCACTTTTCACTTTCATACATTGGAGAAGGAAATGGCAACCCACTCCAGTGTTCTTATCTGGAGAATCCCAGGGACTGGGGAGCCTGGTGGGCTGCCATCTATGGGGTCCCACAGAGTTGGACACGACTGAAGCGACTTAGCAGCAGCAGCAGCAACAGAATGTAATGTACTAAATGATTATGAGCTTCAGGTTAAGCACTGAAGGGATAATTGACATGACTTGGATGCTATTTTCTCATTTGATATTATTTTCCAAGAAATAGAAAAACTCAGGACATGGAGAAAAACCCCTGGCACATAATTAGGCAAACATTAAAAAGAACAAGGTCTCTGGAACTGATTTTTATTTACAACTGGAAAAGATAAAAATAGGAATTCCTTTAAGCAACTAAGTATTGTTAAAACCCAGCTTTATATAAAGGGTTCAATCAACTGTATTGCAGGCACCATGGTTGTTAAAATGTCTGAGTTGCTTAAAATATGGGTGGGAAATCACTCAGAGAAGATATCTAAGATGTGGCTCTCCCATGGAAAAGGATATGTTCAATATCAGTTCAGTTCAGTTCACTTCAGTCAGTCGTGTCCAACTTTTTGTGATCCCTTAAGTCGCAGCATGTCAGGCCTCCCTGTCCATCACCAACTCCCAGAGTTTACCCAAACCCATGTCCATGGAGTCAGTGATGAAATCCAGACATCTCATGCTCTGTCGCCCCTTCTTCTCCTGCCCTCAAACTTTCCCAGCATCAGGGTCTTTTCAAATGAGTCAGCTCTTAACATTAGGTGGCCAAAGTATTTGAGTTTCAGCTTCAACATTAGTCTTTCCAATGAACACCCAGACTGAGCTTTAGGATGGACTGGTTGGATCTCCTTGCAGTCCAAGGGACTCTCAAGAGTTTTCTCCAACACTACAGTTCAAAAGCATCAATTCTTCTGTGCTCAGCTTTCTTTATAGTCCAACTCTCACACCCATACATGACCACTGGAAAAACCATAGCCTTGACTAGATGGACCTTTGTTGACAAAGTAATGTCTCTGCTTTTTAATACGTTGTCTAGGTTGGTCATAAATTTCCTTCCAAGGAGTAACTGTCTTTTAATTTCATGACTGCAATCACCATCTGCAGTGATTTTGGACCCCCCCCAAAAAAAGTTTGACACTGTTTCCACTGTTTCCCTATCTATTTCCCATGAAGTGATGGGACCAGATGCCATGATCTTCGTTTTCTGAATGTTGAGCTTTAAGCCAACTTCTTCATTCTCCTCTTTCACTTTCAACAAGAGGCTCTTCATTTCCTCTTCACTTTCTGCCATAAAGGTGGTGTCATCTGTATGTGTGAGGTTATTGATATTTCTCCCAACAATCTTGATTCCAGCTTGTGTTTCCTCCAGCCCAGCATTTCACATGATGTATTCTGCATATAAGTTAAATAAGCAGGGTGACAATATACAGCCTTGGTACAGTTATTTTCCTATTAGGAACCAGTCTGTTGTTCCATGTCCAGTTCTAACTGTTGCTTTCTGACCTGCATACAGATTTCTCAAGAGGCAGGTCAGGCAGTCGGTATTCTCTTCTCTATCAGAATTTTTCACAGTTTATTGTGATCCACACAAAGGCTTTGCAATAATCAATAAAGCAGAAATATATGTTTTTCTGGAACTCTCTTGCTTTTTCCACGATCCAGTGGATGCTGGGAATTTAATCTCTTGCTCCTCTGCCTTTTCTAAAATCAGCTTGAACATCTGGAAGTTCATGGTTCATGAACTGCTGAAGCTTTTCTTGGAGAATTTTGAGCATTACTTTACTAGTGTGTGAGATGAGTGCAATTGTGCAGTAGTTTGAGCATTATTTGGCATTGCCTTTTTTTTGGATTGGAATAAAAACTGACCTTTTCCAGTCCTGTGGTCACTGCTGAGTTTTCCAAATTTGCTGACATATTGAGTACAGCACTTTCACAGCATCATCTTTCAGGATTTGAAATAGCTCAACTGGAATTCTACCACCTTCACTAGCTTTGTTTGTCGTGATGCTTCTTAAGGCCCACTGGACTTCAAATTCCAGGATTTCTGGCTCTAGGTGAGTGTGAGTGATCACACCATTGTGATTCTCTGAGTCATGAAGATCTTTTTTGTACAGTTTTTTTGTGTATTCTTGCCACCTCTTCTTAATTTCTTCTGCTTCTGTTAGGTCTCTACTGTTTCCGTCCCTTATTGAGCCCATCTTTGCATGAAATGTTCCTTTGGTATCTCTAATTTTCTTGAAGAGATCTCTAGTCTTTCCCATTCTATTGTTTTCCTCTATTTCTTTGGATTGATCACTGAGGAAGGCTTTCTTATCTCTCTTTGCTATTCTTTGGAACTCTGCATTCAAATGGGTATATCTTTCCTTTTCTTCTTTGCTTTTCACTTCTCTTCTTTTCACAGCTATTTGTAAGACAGCCATTTTGCTTTTGTGCATTGCTTTTTCTTGGAGATGGTCTTGATTCCTATCTCCTGTACAATGTCATGAACCTCTGTCCATAATTTTTCAGGCATTATATCAGATCTAGTTCCTTAAATATGTTTAATATTCCTGTTACTAAATGAAAGTGATAGGTCTATCTAGAAAATAATTATCAGTAAAATAGTTGTCACACAGAACTAACTGGAAGTGAATGCAGTAGACAGAAGATCAAATAAGGTTTGGAGAGAATTGTACTGCTCAATGAACTACAAGTTTGAATCAAAAGATAAAGTAACAGTTTAAGACATCAATTGTTTATTAAGTTATCAACTTTCTCATAGAGAAAAAGCAGGCTGAAAAATCCCTCTTAAAGAGAGCCTAGAAGGATGGCAAAAAAAGGAGGTCCTCAGAGACAGCACAGCCAGGATCCCTGAAAAACAACAGGCTAGAGAGAAGATCTGGGACTTAAGACACATGACCCATCTTGGGTACCTCTTAACTTTTCTTTTTCAAGATTTCATAAATACTATGGACCAGTATTTTTCATGTGGTCTTCTTTATTTTTACAATGAATGTGATAAATATAATCAAGCCAGCCTGATATTAACACACTGTGTTAGATAAATGAGGACATTAAAACTAGGAAGTACATCTGTGATTAAATGACATTGTTGTGTTTCCTCTTGGGAAGAAAAGTTGAGTTAAATTTTCCTGTGAATTAAAAGATGAACACTTAGGATTCAGAAGATGCTCATATTTAAATTTCTTTACAAATCTCAAGTAATCTTTTCTCCTCCCTACAGGTATATGTTAACTGTTAGCTACTATACCTTTAAAGTCACACTTTGTCACATGTCTGTCTTTGGGTCTCTGACTATAATCAGCAAAGAAACATTCCTCTTGCCAGCAGAAACTTTAAGAGCAATTCTGTGGTATCTTTTCATAATAGTAATTTCCAGAGACTGGTTATTTCATTACCCTGGGTTTCAAAATGAAAACAATAATGATGGAGATTGAGCATGAGAAGTAAATAAACTTGTGTTTTTGCAAGTCAGAGAAATTTGGGGGCTACTGGTAACCAGAGTGAAATCAAGTGAAAGATGACCAAGACAAATCCACCACTGACTCCAATTTATTTGACTCATCCCAGGTGAAAATGTCTTTTGATTACTAATCAAAAAGATGGTTGTAATGAGATAACTTTATTTCCACTTTTTCTTGAAATATTCTGAAAGACAAATAAATTAATGAAATTAAAAAAAATATGAAACCAATTACAGGGTTAAACTATGTGTTAAAAGTAAGTACTACATTTTTCAATTCACTATTTAAGTCAATTCACTGACTTGAGTAAGTTTCTAGGCCAAGGGAAATGGGGACACTGTATTAGTGGAAGACCTCACAGGAGTTGAAACTGGAGGAAAAAAATCATACACTGACAGTGATGTCATATTTGACTGTCACCTAACTTCTTAGTTGACAGAGAATGGCAGAAGAAATCCTTGATGTAGAAAGAAATCCCAAAGGTCAGAATGAAATGCAGAGATTCTGAAATTTAATACCACAGGTGAAAAATAACACCAGAATAAATACAGTGAGCAGTAAATGGAGAGACACAGTGGAAATGAAAAGTACAAAATATGTAAAATTAATGTTAGAAAAATAAAAGATACAAAAGACTTAGCAGGAGGATTTAAAATACTTACAATTAGTGCTTTTGATTAAAAGAACAAACATAAGTGAAGAAAAAATGCATGTAATTAAATCATTTCTAAATGAACAATTCTGTTTATGGCTTCAAGGGACATTCTATGTGTCAAAAATCATTTCAGAAGAATGAGCAATGAATTGTCAACAATTCCAAACATAACAGGGATCCCAGTAGTAAAAGCAATTCAGAAGGAAATTCAGGCTGCTCTCAGATAGCCACAGAGAAGCAGTTCATGTTTCTGGAGTAAATTGTGGTGATGGTCATACAGGGTAGAGTTGTCTTTAAACTCATCAGGTTGTATACATTAATAAGTACAGTTTTGGAACTTCCCTGGTGTCTCAGATGATAAATAGTCTGCCTGTAATGTGGGACACCTGGGTTTGATCCCTGGGTCAGGAAGATCCCCTGGAGAAGGAAATGGCAACCCACTCCAGTATTCTTGCCTGGAAAATCCCGCGTATGGAGGAGGCTGGCAGCTACAGTCAATAGACTCACAAAGAGTCAGACATGACTGAGCAACTTCACTTTGACATGTCAATCATACCTCGATAAATTGGTTTAAAAATAATACAGTGGAGCAATTTGTACAATATTCTGAAGAAAAGTAAGCAAGTGATTCTCTAACAGTATTCCAAGTAAGTTATTTTATTTTATTTTTAATTTTAATTTTGTTGTTCATCACAGATTTATTCTTGCATCAGATTTTAATATTATTTTCTTTTGACTGTGCTTTGGAGCATGTGGGATCTTAATTTCCCAGCCAGGCACTGAACCCATGTCCTCTGCAGTGGAAGCTCAGAATCTTAACCACTGGGGAAGTCCCAAGTTGCCATTTTAATTTGCAGGTTATATAGACATACCTATACCATCATTTAAAGTTTGGAGAAACTATGTCAAAGTAACTGCTACTTGAAAACAAAAATTAAAACTCAATCTAACTAAGAAATGAGTCAAAAAAATTAACTTGGAAATAAAATGCACTGTTAAAAATATTTGGTAGTGATAATTTACTTCCATTAAAGTAGAATAGATTTGTTGTTGTTCCAAGCTTCAGTAGTGTCTGACCTCATGGACTACAGAATGCAAGGCTTCCCGGTCCTTCATTATCTCCCCAAGTTTGTTCAAACTCATGTCAGTGATGCCATCCAGTCGTCTCATCCTCTATTTCCCCCTTCTCCTCTTGCCTTTGATCTTTCCCAATATCACGTCTTTTCCAATGAGTCAGTTCTTTGCGTCAAGTGGCCAAAGTATTGGTGCTTCTGCTTCACCATCAGTCATTCCAATGAATACTCAGGATTGATTTCCTTTAGAATTGACTGGTTTGATCTTCTTGCAGTCCAAGAGTCTCTCGAGAGTCTTCTCCAACACAACAGTTCAAAAGCATCAATTATTTGGTGCCCATGTTCCTTTATAGTCCAACTCTCACATCCATACACGACTACTGGAAAAACCATAGCTTTTGACTAGATGGATCTTTGTCAGCAAAGTGATTTCTCTCTTTTTAATACACTGCCTAGGTTTGCCATAGCTTTCCTTCCGAGGAGCAAGCATCTTTTAATTTCATGGCTACAGTCACCATCTGCAGTGATTTTGCAGCCCAAGAAAATAAAGCCTGTCATTTTTCTTATTGTTTCCCCATCTATTTGCCGTGAAGTGATGGGACTGGATGCCGTGATGTCAGTTTTTTGAATATTGAGTTTTAAACCAGATTCTTTTTACATTCCTCTTTCACTTTCATCAAGAGGTATTTTAGTTCTTTGCTTTCTGCCATAGGGTAGTGTCATCTGCATATCTGAGGTTATTGATATTTCTCTGAGCAATCTTGATTCCAGCTTGTGCTTCATCCAGCCCAGCATTTCATATGACGTACTCTGCGTATAAGGCGCTTACTCCTTGGAAGAAAAGTTATGACCAACCTAGATAGTATATTCAAAAGCAGAGACATTACTTTGCCGACTAAGGTCTGTCTAGTCAAGGCTATGGTTTTTCCTGTGGTCATGTATGGATGTGAGAGTTGGACTGTGAAGAAGGCTGAGTGCCGAAGAATTGATGCTTTTGAACTGTGGTGTTGGAGAAGACTCTTGAGAGTCCCTTGGACTGCAAGGAGATCCAACCAGTCCATTCTGAAGGAGATCAACCCTGGGATTTCTTTGGAAGGAATGATGCTAAAACTGAAGCTCCAGTACTTTGGGCACCTCATGCAAAGAGTTGACTCATTGGAAAAGACCCTGATGCTGGGAGGGATTGGGGGCAGGAGGAGAAAGGGACGACCGAGGATGAGATGGCTGGATGGCATCACAGACTCAATGGACGTGAGTCTGAGTGTACTCCGGGAGTTGGTGATGGACAGGGAGGCCTGGCGTACTGCGATTCATGGGGTCGCAAAGAGTCGGACACGACTGCGCGACTGAACTGAACTGAACTCTGCGTATAAGTTAAATAAGCAAAGTGACAATATGCATCCTTGATGTAACCCTTTCCCAATTTTGAACCAGTTGTTTGCTCCATGTCTAGTTCTAATGTTGCTTCTTTACCTGCATAGAGGTTTCTCAGGAGGCAGGTACTGTAGTCTGGTATTCCCATCCGTTTAAGAATTTTCCACAGTTTGGTGTGATCCACACAGTCAAAGGCCTTAGCATAACCAATGAAACAGATGTAGATGTTTTTCTGGAATTCTCTTGCTTTTTCTATGATCCACCGGATGTTGGTAATTTGATTTCTGGGTCCTCTGCCTTTTCTAAATTCAGCTTGTATCTCTTGAAATTCTCAGTTCACATACTGTTGAAGCCTAGTTGAGTGCTATTACCTGGTAGATTATTAAATGTAGATCAGAAGGTAAAAAATCAACAAATTTTAACAGTGTAGAAATCATAGTTTAAATTTTAAAAAATCTGGATATGAAGTGAGGGAAGACAGAGGTGTTACATGTGTGCATTACATGTATATTACATTACATTTTTTTTTTCCCTTAAGAAAAAATCAGTGGATACTCAACATAGATAAAATATGTTCTTTAAAATTAGGATGAAATTTAAATATTTATATCATTTCTTGGAAAAATATTTTTGCATGTCTATGTCTTGCAATAATATTCATCCATACTTCAATTCAGTACTTCAGATTTTTTTTTCTTGAGCTAATTTAAATAATATGAAATGTATGCTTTATTGAAATAACATGCCTGCTATAATCTCGACTTTTAACTATTTATTCTCTCTCTTTAAAAGTTAAATTTTCTCTGCCTCTTTTCTCTCTGTTTACATACTTTTCCTCCTTTCTGCCTTCTATTTGTAGATAAAAATGATATCTGGAATAATGTTCATAAAATATATGAAATGGTTGTTTCTGAAATAGCAAGTTGGAGTCATTTTTATTTGTCTTCCTTTACTTTTCTGTAAAGGAAAAGTAAAAGTTTACTTAAAAAAGTTACTTTTTATGACCTTCCCCCCCATTTTTAAAAAATATATATCATTTAAAAATTAAACTATACTTTTAAAATGAACTCATGCTTTTTACAATATGTGAAGCAGCAAGATTCTTCCAGCACCTCAGTACTGTATGCTCACCAGTTCCCTTGTCCTGGGTGACCTTCCAGTTAACACTGGTTCATTCAGCTCCCCTGGGGACCTTGCTTTCTTTATCTATACAGCAAATGGCCTGGACTAGGTGTTTTCTGAACTACCTTAAGGCTATGTGCTCTATGGTTCTAACTAGATCCTCAAGGACTCAGAGAATTAAATTGCAGTTGAAATAATAAATATAAAATGTACTTTAAAAATTATGGAAGACAAAAATGAAGCTTAAATAACATTTTCTGGCCACATTCCAAAATTTCCATTATTCTATTGATTGAAAGAACATATGAATTGCACTTTAATCAGTGCCCAGTGAACGTTAAATTGACCTTGAATTCACGGCCAGTGTTGAAGTGCAGGTCTTCATCAATTTGATGCAGCCGGCAGTGAAGAGCCAAATGGAGAAGCTCTGATTGTGCCTCAAGGCTGGAATTTATTATATTTTCAGTAAAAACAATTTTTGAAGTAAGATGATGATTTTCCTCTGAATTGTTTCATTAAAATTTGATCAGAGAGAAGAATGCTTCTATTTAACTTCAGAAAATGTAATTTTGGCTTCCACTCACAGCGAGAAGTTTTCCACAGTGTTGCTCATAGTTGTGGAGAGCACTAGGATGAATTATATTTCCTTGTGAAGTACTATTCCAAAAACACAGCCATCAAGAACAATGCCATCTATTTGTCAAACTTGTCTTAGAAAAACTACATACTTGTAAATATTGTCCATTTATAATATCTGCTTGCATGCCATTTGTGAATGTCCTTGAATATTTGGTTGCAATAAACAATAGCTGTGCTCAGGGTTGGAACTTTAATCAGTTAAGACATATCACTTACCAACTAGTCTTTCTTGTCCATTAAATATTTAGGTTCTCCTTACTGTAAAGCAGAGGCATGGGAAAGGCACAACTACCTTGCTGGTTATATGTGGGAGACACAATTTGGCCATGGTTTTGGTATTCAGTTCTACTGCAACAAAAATGGTCTACCTGTTTAATCTCCAGTATTATTTTAAAGCAGACTTTCTTTTAAAATTTCTATCCAATTTTATGTCCATTATCCTTTCTACCAACAAGCCATCCTGGAGACAAAGATTAATACCATTTTAAAAGAACAGGAGATAATTTCACTGTTGGCACTATTATGAAGAAAAGTGCCTATTTCTCCCTGAGGTATATCTCACAGAGCCTAGCAACAAATTACAGTGTATTTACAAAATAAATTTAATAAATAAAATAAAACACTGCCTTGTTACTATATAGAAAGAACAAAAATGAATCCATTATAAATATAATCAAACCTTCTGTTAGACATTTTTGTTAAGTATAAGACAGAAGAAGTTAGGGCTAAGGATTTGTCATTTGAAGTTTAACATTTTGTGAATCAATTGATCTTCTTGGAAGCCAAACACATACACATACACACACACACACACACACACACACGAGTATAACAAACCTATCAACAAACAAAAAGTGGAGATTTTTGGCAGACAAATATTAACTCTCATCATCTCTGTCCTCTAGTGTCACTTGTGGCTTCCTTGATGGCTCAGTAGGTAAAGAATCCACCTGCAGTGCAGAGACACAGAAGACGTGGGTCTGAACCTTTGGTTAGGAAGAACCTCTGGAGGAGGAAATAACAGCCCACTCCAGAATACTTGCCTGGGAAATCCCACAGACAGAGGATCCTGACAGACTACAGTTCCTGGGGTTGCAAAAAGTCAGACACAACTGAGCAGGCACATACTACATAGATATAATCACACGAGCCCTTAAAAAGAGAAACAGAAGATGAAATTATAAAAACTCAAAAGATAAGAAAAATTCTATGCACTATTATTGGCTTCTGAGATGGACAGGGTTGTGAGCCAAGGGATGTGAGCAGACTTTACACACTAAGGGACACATAAGACCAATAACTAGACCTTCCAGCTAGCAAGGGAATGGAATCTTGGTCTTATAACTGCAGAGAACTGAATTCAACCTGAATGAAGCTGATGAATTATCTCCAGAAGCTCCAGATAAGAGCCTGAAATGGCCCATATCTTGGTTTCAGTCTGTGAAATGCTAATAGGAAAACCAGTTGTTCTTACTATGTCTGGACTTCTGACCCAGTCATAAAATAAACTTTTTTTTTTTTTTTTTGCTTTAGGCTCATTCAGTTGTGATAATTAGTTACATAGCAAGAGGAAATAAATACAAGAGGCAAGTGAGTGGTTGCCAAAACGACAAGGCCAACATTGGAAGGCAGGAATGCTGTCAACATAAACAGATAGCAGGAAGAGTTCCTTCATGATGATACAGATATTCTGTACCTTGATTTTAGGAGTGGTTGCTAATTTATAAGTGGAAAGCACTGCATATAACTGAACACTCCCCTATGTAATCAGACATACACACACATAAAAAAGGTTCATATAAATAATGGTGAAAACTGAATAAGGTCTATAGTCTAGTTAATGATATTGTATTCATATCAGTCTTCTGGTTTTTATATTGAACTATAGTTAGGTAAGTTGTCACCACTGGGGAAGTTAGGTGAATGGCAAATGGACTATATGCCTTTTTTTTCATTGAGGTAAAGTTGATAGCATTATTGACTCAATATTGACATATTGGTATTATTGACAAAATGAACATAAGTTAGAACAGTATCTCCAGGGGATACTGGAGGACAGAAGAGTCTGGCATGTTACTCCATGAGGTCATAAAGAGTCAGACACACTTAGCAACTGAAGAACAAGAGTTGATTTACAATATTATGTTGGTTTTAAGTGTACAGCAAAGTGACTCAATTATACATACATCTATATTCTGTTTTTCTGATTGTTTTCCCTGGAATCTGTACACTTTTGTAACTTCCTATGAATCTGTAGTGATTTCAGAGGTTTTTTTAAAACAATGAGAAAATGAAACTGACCATTACAATGTAGACCATCCATCTGTTAGTAAATCTTTGAAGCAAAATGAATCCCAAAGTTGACCTCATCTCAGAGTTGTGAGATTCAACAATAGATTAAATTTTCATAAGAAATTCATCTCTTCAACACATACTTTATTAGGTACTTGAACTGTGTTACTGAATTTAACCCTCACACCAATGATCAGATCTGGTTACCAACACTTTCAGATTACAGACAAGTGTATATGAACCTCAGAGAAATGACTTATCCATGATCACAGGTTTACCTTGAACCCAAGATAATGGACAAAGGAATCTTCTTTGACAAATCACTGCTACTCCCAAAAGCAACAGAATAGCACTGAGGATAATGTAGGAAGACTGAAACATATGTAGATTTTTAGAATCTCAGAGTCTTAATTACTATAGATATAATTTTTTTTCTTCCTCTCCCCAGAGTAGAGATGATGGAGAAAAGAACATTTATAGAAATATGTTGGTCATCCATAAATTTTTGATGCAGTGGGACTTAGGTGAAAATAATTTGGTCTGGCACTAGAATATTGCATTTATTTATAAAAATGTCTAATCACCTCTAGGTAACCTTTGTATTTATTACTTAAAAAGCCCTCATAAGCTTCCTGTGGAGAAGGAAATAGCAATACACTCCAGTATTATTCCCTGAAGAATTCCATTGTTAGAGGAGCCTGGTGGGCTACAGTCCGTTCCATTCAGTCGCTCAGTCATGTCCGACTCTTTGCGACCCCATGAATCGCAGCATGCCAGGCCTCCGTGTCCATCACCAACTCCCGGAGTTCACTCAGACTCACGTCCATTGAGTCCGTGATGCCATCCAGTCATCTCATCCTTGGTCGTCCCCTTCTCCTCCTGCCACCAATCCCTCCCAGCATCAGGGTCTTTTCCAGTGAGTCAACACTTCGCATGAGGTGGCCAAAGTACTGGAGCTTCAGTTTTAGCATCATTCCTTCCAAAGAAATCGCAGGGTTGATCTCCTTCAGAATGGACTGGTTGGATCTCCTTGCAGTCCAAGGGACTCTCAAGAGTCTTCTCCAAAACCACAGTTCAAAAGCATCAATTCTTTGGCACTCAGCCTTCTTCACAGTCCAACTCTCACATCCATACATGACCAAGGAAAAACCATAGCCTTGACTAGATGGACCCTTGTTGGCAAAGTAATGTCTCTGCTTTTCAACATGCTATCTAAGCTGGTCATAACTTTTCTTCCAAGGAGTAAGTGTCTTTTAATTTAATGGCTGCAGTCACCATCTGCAGTGATTTTGGAGCCCAAAAAAATAAAGTCTGACACTGTTTCTACTGTTTCCCCATCTATTTCCCATGAAGTGATGGGACCAGATGCCATGATCTTCGTTTTCTGAATGTTGAGCTTTAAGCCAACTTTTTCACTCTCCCCTTTCACTTTCAACAAGAGGCTTTTTAGCTCCTCTTCACTTTTAGATTATATCAATTTATATTTTTTATAAATAGTGTATGAGAGTTCCCTTTTCTGAACATCCTCTGTAACACTTGTTATTTTTTCATCTTTTTGATAATAACTGTTCTAATAGTGTGAGGTGATATCTCATTGTGGTTTTGACTTGTATTTCCTTGATGATTAATGATGGTGAGCACTTTTTATGTGTCTTTTGGCCATCTGTATGCCTTCTTTGGAAAATATCTATTCAGATCATTTGTGCTGTGCTGTACTTGGTTGCTCAGTCATGTCCGACTGGAGCCCATCAAGCTCCTCTGCCCATGGGGATTCTCCAGGCAAGAATACTGTTGTGGGTTGCTCTGACTTCCTCCAGGGTATCTTCCTGACCCAGGAATCAAAATGGGGTCTCCTGCACTGTGGAAAATTCTTTGCCACCGAAGCTACAGGGAAGCCTATGTTTTAATCAAATAGTTTTTCCTTGTTGCTGTTGTTACTAAATTTTATGAGTTATTTGTAAATTTTAATTATTAACCCCTTATCAGATACATGGATTGCAAATATTTTTTTCTCACTCAGTAGGCTACCTTATCATTTTATTGATGGTTTCCTTTGTTGTGTAGAAGGTTTTGAATTTAATGTGATATTATTTATTTATTTTGTTTTTGCTGGCTTTGATTTTGGAGTCAGATCTAAAAATTTATTCTTGAGACCAACATAAAGGAGCTTACCATCTATGTTTGTTTGTTTGTTTGTTTTTCCCCCTAGGAGTTTTATGGTTTCAGGTCTTGCATTTAAGTCTTTAATCCATTTGAGTTAATTTTTTGTGTGTGGTGTAAAATAGTGCTCTAGTTTGATTCTTTTCCATAAAGTTGTTCAGTTTTCCTAGTACTTTTGATTAAAGAGAGCATTCTTCCCCACTGTATATATTTGCTGCTGCTGCTGCTGCTGCTAAGTCTCTTCAGTCATGTCCGACCCTGTGCCACCCCATAGACGGCAGCCCATCAGGCTCCCCCGTCCCTGGGATTCTCCAGGCAAGAACACTGGAGCGGGTTGCCATTTTCTTCTCCAGTGCATGAAAGTGAAAAGTGAAACTGAAGTCACTCAGTTGTGTCCGACTCTTAGTGACCCCATGGACTGCAGCCTCCCAGGCTCCTCCATCCATGGGATTTTCCAGGCAAGAGTACTGGAGTGGGGTGCCATTGCCTTCTCACTTGTATAGTCTTGCCTCCTTATAATTACAATTCATTGTAAATTAATTAACCTTGTGTGAAATAGTTTATTTCTTGGATCTCTATAGTGTTCTATTGATTTATGTGTCTATTTTTTTAACAGAAGTATTAACATAATTGATTTACAATGCTGTGTATGTGTCTTTTCCTTATGGTAATGCCTTATTGTTTTGATTACTGTAGCTCTGCAACAAAGTTTGAAATCAGGAAGCCTGATGCCTTCAGATTTGTTTTTCCTTCTCTGCATTGCTTTGACTAGTTATGGATCTTTTGTGGTTCCATATTAATTTTAGGATTGTTTTGCTCCATTTCTGTGAAATACAAAATTGCACTTCTTATAGAGATTGCATTAATTCTATATATTGCTTTGAATATATAACACATTTTAACATTTAAAAATACTAATTCTTTCAATTTTTGAATGGGAAATAGCTTCTCTTTTTTTTCTGACTTCTTCCATTTTTTCATCAGTGATTTACAGCATAGAGGTAGTTCATCACTTAGGTTAAATTCATCTCCATGTGTTTTATTCCTTATGATGCAATTTTAAATGGACTTGTTTTTCTCAATTTGTCTTTCCAATAGTTTGTGGCTAATATATGTCAGTTTTTTTTGTTTATTGATTTTGTACCCTGCCACTGTATTGAATTCATTTATTAGTTCTAACAGATTTTCCTTCTTCTTTTTTTTTTTTTTTTTTTTTGT
>SJXQ01002804.1:28363-146054 GCA_006408695.1 Aepyceros melampus
TTTTTTTTTTTTTTTTTTTGGTAGTATCTTTAGGGTTTTCTATGTGTAAAAGTATGCCATCTGGAAATAATTACAGTTTTACTTCTTCCTTTCCAACTTGGATATCTTTTTCTTTCCTGCTTTATTGCTTTGGAAAGCACTTCCAATACTCTGCTGAAGAGGGGATATTGGGAATCCTTGTCTTTTCCTGATCTTAAGGGGAAACTTTCAATTTTCACCATAAAATATGATGTTAGTTAGTGTTAGTTGCTCAGTCATGTCGGACTCTTTGTGATCTCTGGTTTCTAGCTTTCCAGGCTCTTCTATCCATGGAATTCTCCAGGCAAGAATACTGGTATGGGTATGCCATTCTTTTATCTTCCAACCCAGGAATTGAATCTGGATCAATTCAAGGCAGATTCTTTACCATCTGAGCCACCAGGGAAGCCCAAATATGATGTTAATTTCTCATATATGGACTTCTGATATATGGCCTTTATTATATTGAGATAATGGAAGTTGAACTTGTCAAATACTTTTCCTACACCTATTCAGATAATTATATATTTTTATCCTTCATTTTGTTAATCTGATATGTCACACTGATTGATTTGCAGATGTTGAACCATTGTTGAATCCCTGGAATAAATCCTACTTGACCATAATGTATGATCCTTTTAATGTATTATTGAATCTGGTTTATTAATATTTTGTTTTACATCTGTGTTCATCAAGTATATTGGCCTATAATTATCTTTTTCTTTTTTTTTTTTTTTCATATCATTATCCAGCTTTGATATGTGGTAATTTTGGCCTTGTAAAATGAGTTTGGAAGTATTCTCTCTTTTTGAAGAGTTTGAGAAAGATGGATATTAAACCTTTAGGTGTTTGGTAGAACTCAGTAGTGAAGCCATCTTTTTGAACATTTATTTATTGTGTAAATTTGGCTACTGACATAATCTCCTTACTAATAACTTTCTATTTAAATTTTATGTTTCTTCTTTGGTTCTGTCTTGGGAGGTTGATATGATAATAAGAAGTTATTAACATCTTCTAGGTTCTATTTGTTGACATATATTACAACATCTTTAAGTATGAACTTTATACAGTGTATAAGTAGTTATAAAATAAGACTTACAAAGCATTATTGTCAAATCATCAATCTCATGAATTTGGTCATTTTAAATATTTGAAGTTCCACTGCAATAAATTAATTCTTTAAAAATACTTAAGAAAATGCCAACATGCATTCTTTAAGTGCACCTAGAAATGTGGAAACAATGTAGCACTTCTTTTTGCTTGAGATATTTGCCTGCTATAAGGGTCTTGATTTCTTGTGAATAGAGTAATAACTGGTGCTATATATACAAAAGTTAATGAAATTATATATAATATGTGTGTAGTTTTACTCAAGTTTATAAAACAAAAAATACCAGGTTTCTTCTCATTGTGTCTCTTTCCTGAAGAGGAACATGAGTTATTGAGCAGACTCAGTATAGTTGAGAGTGGGGGACGTGGGGGCGGGGCAACTGCAAAGTGCTGTCCATGGTGTTGAACCCAGCGTCTTTGACACAAATGCAAAACTTCATCATTAATCAAGCAAAGCACTTACTCCTGCTATACTATAGCTACCTCAATTGCATACCTTGGAAACTGCCATCAATTCCTTATAGATGGTTCACAAATTAAAACCTATCAGTCAATTCAACTCGAATTCATGTCTCAGATTTGTGTGTACTTCAGAATGTGTGGAAGGAAACTCATTTTAATATGTACACAGTTGACTCATCTATCAATTGGAATAAAAGTTTATTAATTTTCACATAAAACTAATTGAAAGAATGATTATCAAGAGGATAAATAATCTCATTTTATTCAGAAATGAGATTTAACCAGCATTTAGTCTGTACTTGGTACTGTTTGAAGTACTTCATATATATTGTGATAAAATAATCACAACAAACCTATAAAATAAATACTTATAATTTTTGTTTTATAAATAAGAAATTTGAAGTATGCACAAGGAACCAATCTGTTCAAGAATATGGGCCAGACAGGCAGTCCTAAAATGACAGAGGAGTAGGATGGGGAGACCACTTTCTCCCTCAAAAATTCATCAAAAGAACATTTCAACACTGAGTAAAGTCCACAAAACAACTTCTGAATGTTGACAGAGGACATCAGGCACCCAGAAAAGCAGATCATTGTCTTCAAAAACAGGTAGGAAAAAATATAAAAGACAAAAAAAGGAGACAAAGGTGGTAGGGAGGGAGCTCCATCCAGGGAAGGGAATCTTAAGAAGAGAGGTCTCCGAACACCAGGAGACAGTCTAGCTGCCGAGTCTGTGGTGATCCTTGGAAGCACAGAGGGCAACATAACATGAAGGAAAAATAAATAAATAATTAAAACCAACAGACTATGAGCCCAAAAGTAACTCCCTCAGTGGAAAGCAGTGAAGATGCCTGCATCCGCCACTATCAAGTGGGGGCTGGTCAGGGAGGCACGGGAGGAGCAGGCTGCAGTGCTTTGTAAGATTCGGGCCAGAACACCCCATGCATAACCAAAGTAAACTAACTTGAGCTAGCTACCCAGACTGTGGGGTAGCTACCACGTGAAAAGCTCAAACATAAGACACCTCCAGAACCATGCACAGAACAAAGGATGGAACAGAACTAGCCAGCTGCAGACCATCCCCCTCTGGTGACAGGCAGCCAGAGCTGTAAGAGCTGGAAGAGGGCAATCACAGCCCAAGAGAGACATTACATACCAAAATGCAAACAGGCTTCTTTGCTAACTAAGACTTCTGGGGGTTCTGGACAGTCATCAGCCGCCAGAGAAGGGACACCACAATACACCCGGAAAACTGACCAGCAGAGATGGGAAAGGCGATAAGTCGCAGAGACTGCGCTCGCCAAACACCTGAGCTACTCAGACTTGGGAAAGGCACAAACCACAGGTCCAACCGAATCTGCGCCTCTGGGCTACCTGAGCACCAAGCCTGAGCAGCTTAGACCAGGAACGTGCATGCAGCCTAGGGCTGGCCTTAGACAGTTCCCAGCAGAGCAATCTAGAGCCTGAGTGGTGTGCGCTGCGAGTGGGGTCAGCCCTAGCGGGATTGAGACACTGCAAGCACATGCTAGTGTTACTTGTTTGCAGCATCCATCCCTCCCCACAGTGTGACTGAACAAGTGAGCCTAAAAAAAAAAAAAAAAACTACACCACTTGTCGCCCCGCCCCCCCATGACAGGGTGGAAGTCAGACACTGAAGAGACCAGCAAACGGAAGAAGTTAAACAGAAGGAACTGCCTTGAAAGTGACCCCACACTGCCCACAACACCAAAGGGCCAGATATATCTTTACTATTTTTATGATGATTCTTTTATTTTTTTGTAGTTGTTGATATTGTTGTGTGATAGTTTTTGCTTTTCTTTTTCCTCTTCTTTGTTTTTGTTGATATTGTTGTGTGATAGTTTTTGCTTTTCTTTTTCCTCTTCTTTTTTTTTGTTGATATTGTTGTGTGATTGTTTTTGCTTTTCTTTTTCCTCTTTTTTTAAACATTTTTAAATTTTTAAATCCTCTATGTCTCCTTTAAATTTTATTTTTATAATCTACTATTATCTTTCAAAAAAAAAAAAAAAGACCCTATATTTAAAGCAAACGCTGTACATACTCTTTTTGTGGTGGTTGTTGTTGCTTTTTAATAATTGTTGTGGCCTTGTGTTTTTCTTCTTTCTTTCTTTCTTCTTTCTCCTTATTTTTCTTTACTTTAATATTGTATTTTTGAAAATCCAACCTCTACTCTAGATTTTTAATCTTTGCTTTTTGGTATTTGTTGTCAATTTTGTACATTTAAAAACCCAATCCCCGCTACAGAATCAGAACATATTAAGAAGAGGTGGCAAGAATACACAGAAGAAGTGTACAAAAAACATCTTCATGACCCAGATAATCATGATGATGTGATCACTAATCTAGAGCCAGACATCTTGGAATGTGAAGAAAAGTGGGCCTTAGAAGGCAGCACTACAAACAAAGCTAGTGGAGGTGATGAAACTCCAACTGAGCTGTTTCAAACCCTGAAAGATGATGCTGTGAAAGTGCTGCACTAAATATGCCAGCAAACCTGGAAAACTCAGCGGTGGCCACAGGACTGGAAAAGATGAATTTTCATTCCAATCCCAAAGAAAGGCAATGACAAAGAATACTCAAACTACAGCACAATTGCACTCATCTCACATGCTAGTAAAGTCTCAAAATTCTCCAAGCCAGACTTCAGCAATACATGAACCGTGAACTCCCTGATGTTCAAGCTGGTTTCAGAAAAGGCAGAGGAACCAGAGATCAAATTTTGAACATCCGTTGGATCATGGAAAAAGCAAGAGAGTTCCAGAAAAACATCTATTTCTGCTTTATTGACTATGCCAAAGACTTTGACTGTGTGGATCACAATAAACTGTGGAAAATTCTGAAAGAGATGGGAATACCAGACCACCTGACCTGCCTCTTTGAAATCTGTATGCAGGTCAGGCAGCAACAGTTAGAACTGGACATGGAACAACAGACTGGTTCCAAATAGGAAAAGGAGTACATCAAGGCTGTATATTATCACCCTGGTTATTTAACTTATATGCAGAGTACATCATGAGAAATGCTGTACTGGAAGAAACACAAGCTGAAATCAAGGTTGCCAGGAGAAATATCCATAACCTCAGATATGCAGCTGACACTACCCTTATGGCAGAAAGTGAAGAGGAGCTGAAAAGCCTCTTGATTAAAGTGAAAGAGGAGAGTGAAAAAGTTGGCTTAAAGCTCAACATTCAAAAAACGAAGATCATGGCACCTGGTCCCATCACTTCATGGCAAATAGATGGGGAAACAGTAGAAACAGTGTAAACTTTATTTTTTTGGGCTCCAAAGTCACTGCAGATGGTGACTGCAGCCATTAAATTAAAATACGCGTACACATTGGAAGAAAAGTTGTGACCAACCGATATAACATACTCAAAAGCAGAGAGATTACTTTGCTGACTAAGGTCCTTCTAGTCAAGGCTATGGTTTTTCCTGTGGTCATGTATGGATGTGAGAGTTGGACTGTGAAGAAGGCTGAGTGCCAAAGAATTGATGCTTTTGAACTGTAGTGTTGGAGAAGACTCTTGAGAGTCCTTTGGACTGCAAGGAGATCCAATCAGTCCATTCTGAAGGAGATCAACTCTGGGATTTCTTTGGAAGGAATGATGCTAAAGCTGAAGCTCCAGTACTTTGGCCACCTCATGCGAAGAGTTGACTCATTGGAAAAGACTCTGATGCTGGGAAGGATTGTGGGCAGGAGGAGAAGGGGACGACCGAGGATGAGATGGCTGGATGGCATCACGGACTCAATGGACGTGAGTCTGAGTGAACTCCGGGAGTTGGTCATGGACAGGGAGGCCTGGCGTGCTGTGATTCATGGGGTGGCAAAGAGTTGGACACGACTGAGCGACTGAACTGATTTGAAATGAACTAAAAAACCCAATCTTCAGTACCCAATTTTATCTGAGAGTGAGATTACTGGCTTGACCACCCCCTCCTTTTTCTCCACCAGCTGGCCTCTGTCTCTTCCCTCCCCTTTCTCTTCTCTACCCTACACTGTGAATCTCTGTGTGTTTCAGACAGTGGAGAACATTTAGGGAACTGGTTACTGGCAAGATCTGTCTCTGTCCTTTTCATTTCCCTCTTTTATCCTCCTAGCCACCTCTTTCTACTTCCTCCCTCTCCTCTTCCCTGTATAACTCCGTGAACACCTCTGAGTGGTCCAGACTGAGGAGTGCACATAAGGAAGTGACTACTGACTAGCTTGTTCTCTCCTCTTTTGATCCCACCTCATCTCATTCCAGTCACCTTTAACTACCCCCTCCCTCTTCTCTTCTCCATGTACTCAGTGAACCTCTCTGGGTATCCCTCAATGTGGAGAAACTTTTCATCTTTTAACTAGATGTTTTATCATTGGTGCTGTATAGATGGAGAAGTCTTGAGGCTACTGTAAAAATAAAACTGAAAACCAGAAGCAGGAGATTTAAGGCCAAATCCTGAGAACATCAGAGAACTCCTCAACCCAGGGAACATTAATCAATAGGAGCTTATCAAACACTTCCATACCTACACTGAAACCAAGTACCACCCAAGGGCCAACAAGTTCCAGAGCAAGACATACCACACAAATTCTCCAGCAACACAGGAACACAGCCCTGAGCTTCAATAAACAGGCAGCGCAAAGTCACTCCAAAACAATTGATGTCTCATAACCCATTACTGATCACTCCATTGCACTCCAGAGAGAAGAAATCCAGCTCCACCCACCAGAACTCCAACACAAGCCTCCCTAACTTAGAAACCTTGACAAGCCACTGATACAAAATCACCCACAGTGAGGAAACTCCATAATAAAGAGAACTCCACAAATTCCCAGAATATAAAAAGGCCACACCAAATGCAGCAATATAACCAAGATGAAGAGACAGAGGAATAACCAGCAGATAAAGGAACAGGAGAAATGCCCACCAAACCAAACCAAACCAAAGAGGAAGAGATAGGGAAGCTACCTGAGAAAGAATTCAGAATATTGATAGTGAAAATGATCCAAAATCATGAAATGAAAATGGAATCACAGATAAATAGCCTGGAGACAAGGATTGAGAAGATGCAAGAAAGGTTTAACAAGGACCTAGTAGAAATAAAAGAGTCAATATATAATGAATAATGCAATAAATGAGATCAGAAACACTCTGGAGACAACACATAGGAGAATAAGAGTCAGAAGATAGGATTAGTGAAATAGAAGATAGAATGGTAGAAATAAATGAATCAGAGAGGGAAAAAGAAAACAAATTAAAAGAAATGAGGACAATCTCAGAGACCTCCAGGACAATATGAAACACTCCAACATTCGAATTATAGGAGTCCCAGTAGAAGAAGACAAAAATAAAGACCATGAGAGGATACTTGAGTCGATAATAGTTGAAAACTTCCATACAATGGGGAAGGAAACAATCTCCCAAGTCCAAGAAACCCAGAGAGTTCCAAATAGGATAAACCCAAGGTGAAACACCCCAAGACACATATTAATCAAATTAACAAAGATCAAACACAAAGAACAAATATTAAAAGCAGCAAGGGAAAAACAACAAATAACACACAAGGGGATTCCCATAAGGATAACAGCTGATCTTTCAATAGAAACTCTTCAGGCCAGGAGGGAATGCCAAGACATACTTAAAGTGATGAAAGAAAATAACCTATAGGGAACCCTCTTACACTGTTGGTGGGAATGCAAACTAGTACAACCACTATGGAGAACAGTGTAGAGATTCCTTAAAAAACTGGACATAGAACTGCCTTATGACCCAGCAATCCCACTGCTGGCATACACACCAAGGAAACCAGAATTGAAAGAGACATGTGTATGCCAATGTTCATTGCAGCACTGTTTATGATAGCCAGGACATGGAAGCAACCTAGGTGTCCATCAGCAGATGAATGGATAAGAAAGCTGTGGTACCTATACACAATGGAGTATTACTCAGCCATTAAAAAGAATACATTTGAATCAGTTCTATTGAGGTGGATGAAACTGGAGCCAATTATACAGAGTGAAGTAAGCCAGAAAGAAAAACACCAATACAGTATTGAAGTAAAGTCATTCAGTCGTGTCTGACTCTCTGTGACCCCACGGACTGTCGCCTACCAGGCTCCTCCCTCCATGAGATTCTCCAGGCAAGAGTACTGGAGTGGGTTGCCATTTCCTTCTCCAGGGGATCTTCCCAATCCAGGGATCGAACCCGGGTCTCCTGCATTCCAGGCAGATGCTTTAACCTCTGAGCCACCAGGGAAGCCCCCCAATACAGTATACTAACACATATATATGGAATTTATAAAGATGGTAATGATAACCCTGTATGCAAGATAGCAAAAAAGACACAGATGTATAGAACAGACTTTTGGACCCTGTGGCAGAGGGAGAGCATGGGATGATTTGGGAGAATGGCATTGAAACATGTATAATATCATATAAGAAATGAATCACCAGTCTAGGTTTGATGCAGGATATAGGATGCTTGGGGCTGATGCACTGGGATGACCCAGAGAGATGGTATGGGGAGGGAGGTGGGAGGGGGCCTCAGGATTGGGAACTCATGTACACCCATGGCGGATTCATGTTGATGTATGCCAAAACCAATACAATATTGTAAAGTAAAATAAATAAATAAATAAATAAAATAAAGAACAAAAGAGTCTTCTCCAGCACCATAGTTCAAAAGCATAGTTCTTCGGCACTCAGCCTTCTTCACAGTCCAACTCTCACATCCATACATGACCACTGGAAAAAAAATAGCCTTGACTAGATGCCCCTTTGTTGGCAAAGTAATGCCTCTGCTTTTGATATGCTATCTAGGTTGGTCATTAACTTTCCTTCTAAGGAGTAAGCGTCTTTTAATTTCATGGCTGCAATCCCCATCTGCAATGATTTTGGAGCCCCCCAAAAATAAAGTCTGGCACTGTTTCCACTGTTTCCCCATCTATTTCCCATTAAGTGATGAGATCAGATACCATATCTTTGTTTTCTGAATGTTGAGCTTTAAGCCAACTTTTTCACTCTCCTCTTTCACTTTCATCAAGAGGCTTTTTAGCTCCTCTTCACTTTCTGCCATAAAGGTGGTGTCATCTGCATATCTGAGGTTATTGATATTTCTCCCAGCAATCTTGATTCCAGTTTGTGCTTCTTCCAGACCAGTGTTTCTCATGATGTACTCTGCACATAAGTTAAATAAGCAGGGTGACAATATACAGCCTTGATGTACTCCTCTCCCTATCTGGAACCAGTCTGTTGTTCCATGTCCAGTTCTAACTGTTGCTTCCTGACCTGCATATAGGTTTCTCAAGAGGCAGGTCAGGTGGTCTGGTATTCCCATCTCTTTCAGAATTTTCCATAGCTTATTGTGATCCACACAGTCAAAGGCACATTTAGGATTCTGATTATACACACACACACACACACACACACACACACACACACTAGAGAGTTTGATATCATCCCAGAACATTTTTTGAAACCTCTTTCACTCTTTTTAATTTTGGGTAATTTTATTGGCCTAAATTCATGGTCACTACTTCTTTCCTCAACTGTGTCACATCCAATGATGAGCTTGATAGCTTTTCCCTAATATTTTCATTCATTTCTTTCTTCTAGTTCTCTTACTCATTAAAATTCTTTACCTATTCATTTAAGTGGTCTACTTTTCTACTCTGTTGTTTAATAGATTCATTAGAATCATTTCCATGTCTAGTCTAACAGTTCTAAAATCTAAATAAACTCTGATTTTTGTTTTGCTGACCACTTTGTCTCAAGACTAGAGTTTTCTTGTATTTCTGTCTCATAAATTTGTACTGAATAACATATGTCTCATGTAGAACAGGAGAAGCCAGGTAATAGTGCTTTACAGGGAATGGACATCTATCATCTCAACATGGGAAATTGGGTTAATATTCAAGAATGGGCTAAATTTGGATTTAAGTTGCTCTTATTATTGCAAAGGTTGCTTTCAGGTTTCAAATTCATCTGGTGCTGCCATATATTTTTAATGATTCTGGACTTTTATCAATGCCTAGCCCCATTCTAAGCTTTCTGCAATCTCACTGAAGTCACTGTCTTCTCTGTAGAATACCAGATAAGAACTATATAAGAAAGGAAAATTATAATTCAAACCAATACCTGAAATAGGTGAAAAAAATCCTTAAGACAATATTTTCAAATTGAATACAACTATTAGAAATATAATATGTGTTAACAAATTGATTTTATCCTTTGCATACAAGTTTGGTTTACTACCAGTAAACCTATTATAGAATTATACTGTATTAAAAGATTAAACTGAAATACCATTTAATCTTTTCATTAAAAGCCGAAAGTACATTCTATAAAGTGCAATGCTGATTAATCATAAAAGCTCTTAATAAACCAAGAGTAGCAGAAAACTTCTCTACACTGAATAATGGATACCTACTTCAAAATCTAGTGTAATTATCATATTTAATGTTGAAATGTCAGAAACAGTCTTTTTAAAATCAAGAGCACTAGAATATATCAACTCTCTCCCATTTAATTTTTTAGTGAATGGTTTCTCTAGACAATGCAGTAAGACAGTAAAATGGAGTAAAAATCTAAGTATTGAAAAGAAAGAATAAAAAATGTCATATTTCATTGATGATATAATTATCTTTATAGAACACCTCAAATAATCTGGTGCTGAGACAATTAATTTCTATTGTATGTTTTTCTCCTATCACACAGAAAAATAAATTTAGATAAGACTAAAAGCTTAAATTAAAAAAAAAGATTTAAAACATAAAGAAGGTCACACAGAATATATTTATCATTTTGGAATAGGGAGGGATTTTTAAACATTATTTGAAATTTATGCTTGATAAAAATGTATGTACATAATATTACAGTAAATATCATACTTCAAAATACTTGAAGCAAATATGTTCAGTGAATTGAGCCAAAACTAACATTGCAACAGATAACTGCTGGTAATTTAATAAAAAAAAATCTAAGTTAAGGGAATTGCAGGTATTTTGTTGGAGAAGCAACAAATGGACAGAAATTTTAGTCTACTTCATAAATAATAGAAAAAGTACATTTAAAACCACAATGGCATGCCATTTTAGGCTACCTGTTATGTTATAAAATGTTCATCAATTTGAGTCTGACATTTCTTAGTGATAAATTTTAGGGTATCTTTTTTGAGGGAAACAAACAAGTCTGGGTCTATTGTTTTGCATTATAACAAATGGCACATGGTTTTTATTTGTCCTTTTTCCATTGATTTTATTTTGACCACTTGATTAAGGTAGTGTTTGCTAGGTTTGACTCTTGTGAATTTACTACTTTGCACTACTGATATTAAGAATTAATTTATGAAGATATATTTTAAGAGTATAAAAATGTTCTATATCTTAAAATTTCATCCATTTGTTTTATTGCCCATTGAGAGTTTTTTAAGGAAATAATTATTACAAAAATGGCTTTTGAGTAATGACTTATCAACTCCTACATTCCTTTTACAGGCATTTTTAAATTATATTGTATTAAAGAGCTTTTTCTTCTATCCTGTTTATTTATTTCTGCATTTATTTCTATCAGCGTTGACTCATAGATGATTTTATTCTGTGGATTATGACCTTTTAATTATCTTTATTTTAATTTAATTCCACTTTAATCTATTTTGTCATGACAGTTTCTCATCTTTTTTTCAACATAGTCTTACTTTCTAATACAATAAGATATTCTGGGCTCATGTACTTTTCTTTCCAAACTTGAAATCAACTTTTTGAAAGAAACCTTGGTCTTTTATGGAAGAATGGTACATAGAATTTAGGATCTATGTCTTAAGTATGTTTTATTACTATTGGGTGGCATTGCCTCTGAGCCCTTCAAAGAACAAAGCTTGGAAATAGATACATGCTTACTTACATACCTGGACTTCCTTGGTTGCTCAAATGGTAACGAATCTGCCTGCAATGCAGGAGACCCAGGTTTGATCCCTGGGTGGAGAACATCCCCTGAAGAAGAGAATGGTTACCCACTCCAGTATTCTTGCCTGGAGTATTCCATGGCCAGAGGAACCTGGTGGCCTACAGTCCATGGGGTAGAAAGGGTCACACATGACTGAGCAGCTAACACTTTCACTTCTTTTACTTGTGTAACTACACACTCATCCACCTACCCTCTCAACACTTGCCTGTTTGTCTGCCTGCCTATCTATATAGCTAGCTAGCTAGCTAGCTACCTGTCTATTCCTCTGTACAAGCACAATGAGTTCATACCAATCCAATTCAAATCCAAAGTCACATGTGTTCTTCTAGTCTTCTTCCTTTCCATATTTGTAGCTTTTTTATACAAAAGTAAAAAACCTGGGTCTGATTATTCTCAATATATTTATTTATTTGTTTTCTGTTTCAGTCTCTTTGTCTAAATTTTCCTACTTATTCCTCTGTTGGATGAAGATTTCCCCCTTGAGAAGTACTTAAGGATAGTCTTTGAGTCTTTTTATATTTAAAACTGCTTTGCATTCCCTAAATAACAGTGGACAATTTCAAGAGGATGCCTAATCCTTTGTTTACATTTGCTTTCCTTAGATGCTTTGAATATTCTGATCCATTGTCTTTTCACTCGGTATGTTGTGTTTGAGAAGGCTGCTTATACTGGCATAATTCCCTTTTCTAATTATTTAAAAATTTTTTGGAGTGGGAGGGATGGAGATGGAGGGCTGGAAGCCTTGAGGGTTATTCATCATTAAAGTCACCCTATTTCTTGTTATTAAAATTGAATAATTTTAATAACAATTGTTCATCTCCTGTTGCAAGTAAATTGTCCTGTATACTTATAACCCCTCTTAAGCCTTCCTTTATTTCCAGAAAATTTTTTTCAGATTATGTGTGCATGCCTAAATATCTTGTGACCCCATGGATTGTAGCCCCTCTAGGTTCCTCTGTCCATGGGCTTCGTCAGGCAAGAATACTGTACTGGATTGCCATTTCCTCCTCTAAGGGATCTTTCCAACCCAGGGATTGAACCCACGTCTCTTGTGTCTCCTGTATCATAGGCAGATTCTTTACCACTGTGTCATCACGGTAGCCTCAAGAAGTATTCCTTTATTTCCAGATTTTTTTTTAGATTATAGATGTAAATAATATTTTTCATTATTTAATTTCTGTTATAAGAATTTCATTTATAATTATTTTTCTTTTTGCCTTTCATTTGACACTGTTTCTTATTCTACTTGCTTTCTTATTCTTTGTTCAATACACATCCAATTTTCCTTGGAATTTATTCTTCACTAACCACCTTGTAATTTTCATTTCAGACTTTGCTAACTTTGGTATTTTTCTTCCTGATTTCAATATTTCATTTTCCTGCTTTTTGTGAATTTTTAAAATCATTTTGAATTTAAGATTCATGGTGATTTTTAAATACTCGTTCAGGATGTTTACTTCATTTTGCAGTACTTATTTCATTTTTGAATATTTCCTTCTAATTATTGTTATTTGGGGTGGAGAATTCCTTGCCCTTTTTCTTTTCAGAGTGGAATAAGAGTCCTTTTTAGGACTAGAATAAGACTCAGCAAACAACAATCAACAGACCAAATTAGGTTTGGCACCAGTATGATTAATAAAATTACTGGAATAAAGTTACATCTATTGCTTATGTTCTTTGTATGGCTGATATCATACTATAACAACAGTATTGAGTAGATGTGACATAAATTTAATGTGCCACTAAACTCAACATATTTATTATTAAAATTGAATAGTCATTAACAGAAAAATTTTCCCAACTTCTGGTATAGATGTAAATCTCGCCATTCAAGATTGTTACTTTGGGGTAATTTGGGATACCCTGGTAGCTCAGATGGTCAAGAATTGGCTTGCAATGCAGGGGATACAGATTCAATCCCTGGGTTGGGAATATCCCTTGGAGAAGGAAATGGTTACCCACTCCAGTATTCTTGCTTAGATAACTCCATGGCAAAGGACCCTGGCAGGCTAAGGCCTCAGGGTCGCAAAGAGTCCAACAGGGCTGAGAGACTAACACACTATTACTACTTAAGATTCTTAGCTCAAGAGTGCCCTCTTCTATTAGTGCAAGTGCGTGAAGCTTTTTAATGGATGGTTAGAAAGTTATTGATATTTTTTTTGGATATATTTTTGTTGATTTCTAATAGCAATTCTCTAAATCAATAGAATAGAATGACATTATTTATCATTTATCAATAAATATATTGTATATTAACTCACACCCAAATGAGATTAATATAATAAATTCTTTTATGTCTCCATACCAAATGTGTATATTTTGGTTTGTAAAAGTCAATAAACACCACACTAAAGCTTTTCCTATAATTTTCTTTCTTAGCTTCAGTTTTACAATAGATTTATCCAAAGCTCACCACTAGATATCTCACCTATTATTTCTGCATTTATTAGTTGCCTGGATTTTGTCACTAAGTTATGCTTTTCCTCTCCAATGTAAGCTCATGTGTATTAGATTCCTTGAATTTTTGTATAATTAAGATTTTTCTCTCTTGCTTTTACCATTTTAAGACTATTCGGCTGAGAATAGCCCTCTCAGATAGACTATTTTTCTCTATATATATTATCCCATCTGGCTTTGAAAATTGCTATAAAGAGAATTCAGAATCCAGACTGAATTTCTCCTATTTTAAGTTAGCTTCTTTTCTTCATGCTTATCTATAGATTTTATTCTTTATCCTTGAAATTCAATTATTTAAGTCAGGTTAGGCTGTTTTTCTAAATAAGTGTGTACTTTTACTCTCAATGTATTCACTTCTTACTTCATCTCATGAAAACATTCCTTCATGTATTGGACTCTTGCCTCTCCATTATTAGAGCTCTCTAATATTAGAGCTCTGAGAAATCTCAACTCTCCAAATGTTTTATATTCTGTCTGTTCTTCATATGCATGACATCATCTATTTAATAATTTTAATCTTTCTTCTCCTTTTTCTTTTGGACTCACTAGAATTTTCTCAGCTTTTTTCTCAATCTCAATGACTTATCTCCATGTCTATCTTGTTTGTAATTCATGTATTATGAATTAGCAATTTAATCCTACTTCCTTGATCTTTAACTTTTTTAAACTTTTATAGATTCCTTTTTGGGCTTTGCAGGTGGTACTAGTGGTAAAGAATCTGCCTGCCAAAGCAGGGGACATACGAAAAATGGGGTTGGATCCCTAGTTCAGGAAGATCCCTAGAGGAGGTCACTCCAGCATTCTTGCCTGGAGAATCCTATGGACAGAGGATTACATCCATAGCATTGCAAAGAGTCTGGACACTACTGAAGCATCTTAGCATGCTGCACACAAATTCATTTTTGCCTCATTAGACTTCTTTTTTTTTTACAATGATCTCATCTCAGAATTTTACAATGGAAAATAAGAGATGATTTTTTTAAAGTATATTTCCCTCACTATTCTTTCTCTGAAAATTCTCCATCAATCCTTCATATGCTACATATTCTACTTTTATTACTCCCCCACACCACATTATTGGGCTTCCCTGGTAGCTCAGTTGGTAAAGAATCCACCTGCAATGCAGGGGACCCCAGTTGGATTACTGGGTGGGGAAGATCGCTGGAGAAGTGATAGGCTACCCACTCCAGTATTCTTGGGCTTCCCTTGTGGCTCAGCTGTAAAGAATCCACCTGTAATGCAGGAGACCTGGGTTTGATCCCTAGGTTGGGAAGATGCCCTGGAGAAGGGAAAGGCTACCCACTCCAGTATTCTGGCCCAGAGAATTCCATAGACTGTATAGTCCATGGAGTCTCAAATGTTGGACACGACTGAGAGGCTTTCACTTTCATGTATTTTCATACTTTTTACCCTGTATTACCCTGGAGAAGTAAATGGCAACCCACTCCAGTACTCTTGCCTGGAGAATCCCATGGAAGGAGGAGCCTGGTAGGCTACAGTCCATGGGGTCACAAAGAGTCGGACACAACTGAGCGACTTCACTCATTCACTCACTCACGTTAGCATAGGCTACTTCACGTTTAAATCCATCCTCCTGTATGGAGCTTTCTGTGACATTCCATCAGGCATGATACAGCAGATCTGAATTTTCTTGACTCTGTTATTTGCCTTATATGTGTTACATATGTGTGTGGGTATATTCAGAGAGGACTATTCAGAAATTTACTGCAACTTTAAAGATTAAGATTTAATTTATAAGGACAATTATTTATTTACTAAGCTTTAAATTCAGGCTAAAATTTATAGTCAAGCAAGTATTAAGAATTACATGTAAGGATACTTTAAGTAACACAAAATCCATTTATAAACTCCATTAATTAAACTTTGAATATTTTAAAGTACATTTATAGTGTTAATATACTAAATTTCTTTTTTCATTTCTTCACTGTATTTCAATTAACAGAAATAAAACAGTCATGAGTAGTCAAATAACATTTATAAATCCAACAAATTAAACACATATTACAGTTTTTTATATTTCCACATTTTGTAGAAATTAGATTTTAGCTATTATCATGAAGTTACTTTAATTTATTGTGTATATTTAAATCAAAGTGACAGTTCTTACACTGTCCAAGTAAAATGATGTTAAATATTAAAAATAGTTTTAGAATATAAAAATATATGCCTTAATATATTTTTAAATTTAATCTCTTAAACATATATATATGTGAATTAATTTTGCTTGCAATGTTAAACTGCATATAGAATATGTAGTAATTATACTAATGGATTCTTCTTGACGATGCTCATTAACTTTGCCAAATTAACAATTTTAAGGTTTTCCAAATTTCCCTTAATGCCAAAATCTTGCAGAAATATAGTAGAATAATACAACCAGGATATTATTAGTGAGAAAGTCAAGATAAGAATTAATTTTTTTAAAAGTTAAGAGAAATTCAGGAAACAAACTATTTCCATCAACATAGGATCATTCATGTTGTACAGCTCTAGCTATACTTATTTCCCTTCCACACCTACCCCTTCCTTAACTCCTAACAACTACTGCTAAGAATTTGTTGTACATTTCTTTGACACTTTAAGAATATTATATAAATGAAATAATACAGTATACAAATGAAAAATTTTGAAGAAAGCCTTTTTATCACTCAGCATAATTCTCTAGAGAGTCACACAGACTTTTGTGTGTGTGTACAATGGTTAATTCCCTTTTATTGCTGACTAGTATTCCAAGATATGACCTACTATAACTTGGTTTACAGCTCTGATTTTTCCAGTTTGGGGCTACAGTTAATAAAGCTACTATAAATCTACAATTACAAGCTTTCATTTCCTTTCGACAGTGGCCCTAAGTGTACTTGTTGAGTGATGTAATAGCTACATGTTTAGTTTTTAAGAAACACCTAGCCTGTTTTTCAGGACACCTACACCATTTTAGGACATGGAACAACAGACTGATTCCAAATAGGAAAAGGAATATGTCAAGGCTATATATTGTCACCCTGCTTATTTAACTTATATGCAGAGTACATCAGGAGAAATGCTGGGCTGGAAGAAGCACAAGCTGGAATCAAGATAGCCAGGAGAAATATCAATAACCTCAGATATGCAGATGACACCACTCTTATGGCAGAAAGTGAAGAGGAACTAAAAAGCCTCTTCATGAAAGTGAAGAAGGAGAGTGAAAAAGTTGGCTTGAAGCTCAACATTCTGAAAATGAAGATCATGGCATCTGGTCCCGTCACTTCATGGCAAACAGATGGGGAAACAGTGGAAACAATGTCAGACTTTATTCTTTTGGGCTCCAAAATTACTGCAGATGGTGATTGTAGTCATGAAATTAAAAGACGCTTACTCCTTGGAAGAATAGTTATGACCAACTTAGATAGCATATTCAAAAGCAGAGACATTACTTTGCCAACAAAGGTCCATCTAGTCAAGGCTAGGTTTTTCCAGTGGTCATGTATGGATGTGAGAGATGGACTGTGAGGAAGGCTGAGCGCTGAAGAGTTTATGTTTTTGAACTGTGGTGTTGGAGAAGACTCTTGAGAGTCCCTTGGTCTGCAAGGAGATCCAACCAGTCCATTCTAAAGGAGATCAGCCCTGTGTGTTCTTTAGAAGGAATGATGCCAAAGATGAAACTCCAGTACTTTGGCCACCTCATGCGAAGAGTTGACTCATTGTAAAAGACCCTGATGCTGGGAGGGATTGGAGGCAGGAGGAGAAGGGGACGACAGAGAATGAGATGACTGGATGGCATCACCTACTCAAAGGATGTGAGTTTGAGTGAACTCCATGAGATGGTGATGGACAGGGAGGCCTGGCGTACTGCGACTCATGGGGTTGCAGAGCTGGACATGACTGAGCAAATGAACTGAACACCATTTTAGATTCCAGACAAACATGTATGTGATACAATCTTTCTGCATCATAACCTGCATTTGCTTATGTCTTTATTTATATTTTGAGCATACTGATAAGTGCACACTAATAACTTATTGTGGTTTTAACTTACATTTTCCTAATATAATATTTATTACACTTTTCTTGCATTTACTATCTGTTTATCCTTTTTGGTAAAATGGTAAATAATGCCTTTTGGTCATTTTCTTTCTTTCTTTCTTTCTTTCTTTTTTGCTGTTAAGTTTAGAATTCTCTGTATATTCTAGGTACTAATCTGTTTGATATGCCATCTGCAAATGTTTTCTTCCAGTCAGCGATTGCGGAATCTGATGAGAAAGCCTTTTGCAGAACAAAAGACTTAAATTTTAATGAAGTAAGATTCATCAATTTTCCATTTTATGGAACAAAGTTCTGTTTTAAAGTCTAAGAATCTTCCCTATTTCTAGACTAGATTGTAAAAGTTTTCTATGAATATTTTTTAACTATATATTTTTATATAACTTTAAGACCCAAAACATTTGAATTAGTTGTTTTATAAGAGTGGAAATTTAATTCAGGATTACTTTCTCCCCACCCATGGATGTGCACTTGCTCCAGCACCATTTGTTAAAAATATTATCTTTTCTGCATTCAACTTATTTTGCATATTTGTCAAAAACTATTGGGCATAATTATATAGGTTTATTTTGAGTACTCTATTCTCTTTTATTTATCTTTGTTTCCAGTTTATCTGTTTCCATTTATCTTTGTATCCTTGTTCAAAACAACCTGGACAAGGTCTTAATTATTTTCACTCTATGTTGAGCCTTGAAATCAGGTCCATTGATTTCTCTGAGCTTATACCTTTTTTGCAAAATTGTTTTAGCTATTCTTGTTCTTTTGTTATTCCGAATCAATTTTAAAGTAACTGTGTTTGTATCTTTAAAAAGCATTTCACTGGGTTTTTTAAAGGAATTGTGACATAAATATCTATGTATTTATATATCTATAAACCTATCTTCCCTTGTAGCTCAGTCGGTAAGGAGTCTGCCTGCAGTACAGGAGACCCAGGTTCGATCCTTGGGTTGAGAAGATCCCTTGGAGGAGGAAATGGCAACCCACTCCAGTATTCTTGCCTGGAGAATCCCATGGACAGAGGAGCCTGGCAGGCTACAGTCCATGGGGTCAAAAGAGTCAGACACAACTTAGCGACTAAATCACCACCACCAAACCTATATATCTATATAGCTCAAAATGGAAAGGAATGATAGCTATACTATATTGAGAATGTTCATTTAATCCCTCTCTCCCAATTCCACAATTTCCCTTACTATTAACATTTTGCATTAGTGTGGTACATTTGTTACAATTGATAAATATAAATACATTATTTTCTATGAAAATCTATAATTTGCATTAGCTATCATTCTTTGTGTTGTATCGTTTCATGGGTTTTGATTAAATGCATATCATGTGTCCTCCTTTACTGTATCAACTAGAGTAGTTTAGCCACTCTAAAATTCCTTGTGTCCCACCTATTCATTGCTACCAATAATGAACAAATTCCTGATTCTTGAGATCCATCTCAGCATTTTATATTATAGATGTTAAGATCTTAGCCATGAAAATACATTGATTGTGCAAAACTTATTTTATCACTGCTTTTTCAGATTCATGGGGTCGCAAAAAGTCGGACACAACTGAACGACTGAACTGAATTGAACTGAACTGAATCCCAGCATGCCAGGCCTCCCTGTCCATCACCAACTCCCGGAGTTCACTCAGACTCATATCCACCGAGCCAGTGATGCCATCCAGCCATCTCATCCTCGGTCGTCCTCTTCTCCTCCTGCCCCCAATCTCTCACAGCATAAGAGTCTTTTCCAATGAGTCAACTCTTCGCATGAGGTGGCCAAAGTACTGGAGTTTCAGCTTTAGCATCATTCCTTCCAAAGAACACCCAGGACTTATCTCCTTTAGAATGGACTGGTTGGATCCCCTTGCAGTCCAAGAGACTCTCCAGAGTCTTCTCCAACACCACAGTTCAAAAGCATCAGTTCTTCAGCGCTCAACTTTCTTCACAGTCCAACTCTCACATCCATACATGACCACTGGAAAAACCATAGCCTTGACTAGACAGATCTTTGTTGCAAAGTAATGTCTCTGCTTTTGAATATGCTATCTAGGTTGGTCATAGTAGATCCCAAAAGTTAAATCAGCGATGCTAACTAGTCTGAGGAAACCAAAAGCTGGGAATTTGGTGCACTGGAAATAAGGACAAAGTGTCATTAGTTTCACCAGTTTTATGTCATGTTTCTATTTTTAATGAATATGATATTAAACATCTGCATGTGGAAATAAAATAAAGGACTTTTATTGATTGTGAAGTCAAGGAAGGCACACGTTTTTGTACTTGAACAATTCCAATTTGAAATTTTATTTTACCTCTATATAAATTTCTAATAATTTGAGAAGTAGTAAACCTGGAAATCACATAGGACCAGGACTAGCTTGATTAAAGATTTATATTATTTATAAAAAGCAAGATATGGAATACTAACATTTTTCCTTCAGTTTACTTATCTGACTATGCGGAGATTATACAGGATAACTGATTTTCTAAATGATTCCATGGAATATCATATTCTTAGAGAAGTGCCTCAGGATTTAGTGAAAGGTACTAGTTACAGACAGGGAGATTTGAGTCCAAATCCTTCTCCCAATGGAGATACTAAGTTTTAGTTTGCTTTATATATTAGCTTGACATATAACAGCACATCTGAAGAAAGGTTAGGCCCTTAATAACTGTGTAAACTCTTGAACCTCACTGAGTAAGATAGGCTAGCACCTTATGTGGATTAGCATGAAAGGAGGACTGAAGTCCTGGAGAGTCCACTGATAAATGAGTATAACACACACAGAAAAGGGACAAAGTAGAGCACATCCCCCAAGGTAATGGGACTGTGACAGTGAAAAAATGTGTGTAGGTATGAGTATCTCATATTATAATAAACTCTCCTGGCAGACATGTTTTTAATAAAGTTATCAATTTAAAGAGAGCCAGCTTTAGCATTTAATGCCCTTATGGCCTTAATGAGTTAAGGCTGTTTCTAATAGCAAAAGGAAATGCATTAGGAAAATCTGACTGTACATTTGTAATATGAAAACCCATGTCTGTAAATGCTAGCTCTGCAGTGGGAACTCATTAGTATAATGATTCAGCATAGATAATGTGCAATTTGAAAACACAAGGTCTTTGATCCTTAACCTTTCAAATCTCTCTTGGAACTTCTACAGCTTTTTGAGTCTATTAGTGTCTCATGTTTTTTATCCGGGTTTTTTTTTTTTTTTTTAAAATTTAGATTCAGATGGCACAGAAAACAGAAAATAGAAATTCAGAGAGTTATATTCTATGTTAATTAAAAAACTCTGTTTAGGAAAAAATACTTTGCCATTAATAGAACTAAGTTTGAATCTTGAGTTTACTATACATAACATTATGGATTTTGTCAGATCTCTTAAAATCATGAAGATTCATGTAGGAGTTGGAAAGACAATAATGTCTTGTAGCTTTCTGTGGACATTGGTATAAATAATGTATATTGATCTTAATATCTCCCTCAGCTTGACTGAACTTTGGACATGCTTCTTCTGACTCTTAACCAACGACTTCCCTCTTACTCTGTCTCTTGCAGAACTCAGATGGCTTAACCTGAGGTTTCTTCTCCCTTTTCTTAACATATTTACTTTTAGAAATGTTTTACTGCAACTTATTTATCTAATTCTTTGTGATGTAAATGTTTTTTCAAAAGCCTCCTGATAGTTTTATAATTGAGAATTTGCTTTCTCAAGGACCCAGAGTAATCCATTTGAAAGATCATCAGCAGGTTATTGAAAAGAGAGTTGAAGTGTTACTCCCTTAGTCACCTCCAGCTTTTTATGACCCCATGGACTGTAGCCCACCAAGCTCTGCTGCCCATGGAATTCTCCAGGCATGAATACTGGAGTGGGTTGCCATCTCCTACTTCAGGGGATCTTCATGACTCAGGGACTGAATCCAGGTCTGCTTTGCAGGTAAAATCTTTACCTTCTGAGCCACCAGGAAAGCTCCAGCAAGTTAGTACTGTTTGCCATCTATGGCAAAAAGTTTATTCAAATTGTTTGCTCATTTTTGATTGGGTTATTTGTTTCATCATTAAGTTTTAAGAATTCCCATATTCTGGATGGAAGACAATTTTCATGATTTGAAAATATTTTATCCTATTCTGTAGTGTTTTATTCTTTTCTAAGCCCAGTTTAATAGAAGAATTCCCTTCCAATCTGCTTTTGCTGATGTGACTGATAACATTATGCATTGCTCAGTCAGTGGTTAACACTCAGTTTACCAGGAAATTTTGTCTGTTTTGTTTACTGATGAGCTACAACTACTTAAAATTGTCTAATACAGAGTAGACATTCAACAACAAAAATTTTCGTTGAATGAATACTTAGGTTTCAGTTCAGTTTAGTTCAGTCACTCAGTCGTGTCCGACTCTTTGTGACCCTATAAATCGTAGCACACCAGGCCTCCCTGTCCATCATCAACTCCCAGAGTTCACTGAGACTCACGTCCATTGAGTCCGTGATGCCATCCAGCCATCTCATCCTTNTGAGGGCAGGAGGAGAAGGGGACAACAGAGGATGAGATGGTTGGATGGCATCACTGACTCAATGGACACGAGTTTGGGTAAGCTCTGGGAGTTGGTGTTGGGCAGGGGGGCCTGGCGTGCTGCAGCTCATGGGTGTCACAAAGAGTCGGACATAACTGAGCAACTGAACAGAACTGACTATACAATATAACCTGATACTTATTACTTGACAATACTGTCCATGTAATCTGTATACAAAATGAACCTAATTAGTGTTAACATCTCTCTTTGGGATGTTTCAGGGGCCCTCTGATGCTTCCCAACATTAGCTAGAAATCTTCGTTAGAATGATTTAGGAAGTTTTGTCAAAAAATATCAAAAAAGTTTAGAATACTCAGTCAGATAGGATTATAGGTCATTGTGAAACAATAGCTATTCACTTAGCCAAAGTAACAAAAGAATTTCAGAACAGATCACTTAAGAGATAAAGAAACTTAAATCTATTATCAAGGCAGTTCAATATCTGAAGAAAAGATGTCCTCTTAACAAAGAGAAAAGCTGAATTCAAGTTTTTGTACCAGCTTACTTTATTTAAAAGGTAAACTTAATTAACTTTATTTTAAACTTATCTTAATTATGTACAAAACTCTTTCCTTGTGTTTCACTTTTCACAAAACTTATCACTTTCTGTACCCATTACTGTGTTCTTTTGTCCTTGAAAGTCACCTGTAAATCAGGCTTACTACCTTTTCCCTTCACAAAAATGCAATTACATTCCTCATACCGAAAACACTTCCTACTCCCCTTAAGCAACCAAGAACTGACTTTTGTAATAGCATTATATAGGTTGGTGAGAATAAATATCAGTGATAATTTCTAAAGCTTTTGCTTTCTTAGAGAAAACACTTTAGGATGGCACCAAATATCATTCATGTTTAATCCCAAATCTCTTTAGTTTCTCTGTAAGAGGAAATTAGTGCTCAGTAGTAAATGGTTCAAAAATCTTATTTTATTTGGAAATAACAAAGCTATTCAATAGACTTCAACATTTAGAAACAACCCTTAGAAATTCAAGTTACCCTAATCTGGAGACTATTTTAGGCAGGCATTCCTAAAGCATAATTATTCTCAACAGAGTTTATCTAAAGGCTTATATTTCATTTACATTTTTTAGAAGTTTCTTCACTTGAGGTAATTTCCTTACTGACAAACTTGTAAAGATATAATAATATTCAACTTATATTAAACCTAGGTACAATGAAAATATGCTGCTGCTGCTACTAAGTCGCTTCAGTTGTGTCCGACACTGTGGAACCCCTTAATGTTAATTATTCTCAGACATATCTACACTAGTTAAATCAACAAATAAACATTAATATCAGGTATTTAATATTGAATATTTCCCAGTTCACATGAACCTGAAATTCATTTAGGTTAATTTCTCTTGTTTTTAGAATTATTTGATTTGTAAGCACTTACTTTTTTTTTTTTAAGCCAATTAGATTAGAGCTCATTTATAAACTGATCTCAGCAATCAGCAATATTATTCAAAAAGCAAAGACACACACTGATATATATATATATCCAAACAGACACAACAAGAGATCCTATAGCTTTGTTTTCCAAACTTATTTATGAATCAGATATCACAATGTGAAGCTCACTAGTTGTAAACAAGATTTTAAAAGGCTTTGTTCCGTACCTTTTTCCTTTTGGTTTCAGGAATTAGAGATGGTCTAGATACGTGATCCAGAGAGCTCTGGTCTAAAGGTATAGGAGTTATATCCTCAGGGCAAGAATTCTTAAAAACATAAATTTTTCTTCAAGTTTTCTCTGGAGTCTAAAGAATATTGTAACCATATTGTCAAAAAATCATTTTTTCTGTGATCATAGTTTTATAGCTAAAATTTAGACCTGAGAGTGCTTAACTTGGTCCTGATAACAAGGGCAGACTGGTCCAAGCAGGGATTGTCCTTCTGGGGAAATAGGGGTCTTAGTTTGATCAGCCCCAGGCTGTTGGTAACAAGAGTCCTGGTGTCCTGAATAAGGGAATTACAGTCTATTTCCTAACCTTTGCCAATAAAGATCTAATATTTTTAGTCCACTTTTCTTGTCATTGGATCATAGCTATAGATTGACCAGTCAAAAAATATTTTTCCCCCCAAAGTGTTTCCAGGCAGAATGTGGAACCTTAGAGTAAGCAATTCCCATATTAGCTTGAGCAGTTTGTACCAGATGTCTGTGTGCTCAAATCAAACCAACAAAACCAAACGAACCAGAACTTCACCAGCCAGGAGCCACACTCTAAATGAAACAAAAGCCAAAGAGATGCCCAGAAATCAAAAGCCAAAAACATAAATGTCAAACGTGACTTCCCAGTTCCACTAGACCTGTGACCCGGCAGAGTCAGTGCTAGCAGCCTTTTTAGTTCTGATATTCAGTTCAGTTCACTCAGTCATGCCTGACTCTTTGCGACTCCATGAATCGCAGCACGCCAGGCCTCCCTGTCCATCACCAACTCCCGGAGTTCACTCAGACTCGCGTCCATCGAGTTAGTGATGCCATCCAACCATTTCATCCTCGGTCGTCCCCTTCTCCTCCTGCCCCCAATCCCTCCCAGCATCAAAGTCTTTTCCAATGAGTCAACTCTTCGCATGAGGTGGCCAAAGTACTGGAGTTTCAGCTTTAGCATCATTCCTTCCAAAGAAATCCCAGGGTTGATCTCCTTCAGAATGGACTGGTTGGATCTCCTTGCAGTCCAAGGGACTCTCAAGAGTCTTCTCCAACACCACAGTTCAAAAGCATCAATTCTTCAGTGCTCAGCCTTCTTCACAGTCCAACTCTCACATCCATACATGACCACTGGAAAAACCATAGCCTTGACTAGACGGACCTTAGTTGGCATAGTAATGTTTCTGCTTTTGAACATGCTATCTAGGTTGGTCATAACTTTTCTTCCAAGGAGTATGCGTTTCAAGCAATTTCTTGTTGGTCTCCTGCAAAGATGTTACTCTATTATTTCCTCTTTTAGAAGTTTCTAGATAACAGTCAAGATAAGCATGGCCAGCTTATCTTCTCTAATTGTGTACAAAAATATAAATTTTGGAATATCAAAAGAACCCCAGTTTGGCCTTTTTAGGTTGAAGTCTCTTAGTATACTTTCTTCAATTAACTATGTACTTGCAAGTATGAGCTCCGTACGAATTATACCTGAATCTGGTGGAGTGTTAGTCAGAGGCTAGCTTTTTTTTTTTTTTTTTAATTTTTATTTTTTTAGTTTGTTTTGCTTTACAATACTGTATTCGTTTGGCTACACATCGACATGGATCAGCCACGATACCTCTTTGTTTCTGTTTTTGAGAGATTCTGTTTCCCATTTTAAGCAGAATTTGTCAGGGATAAAAATCACTAGTCAACTTGGGTAGTGGGCCCATCTGCTGCTTGTGAGCTTAACTCCTCTGGGAGTCACCCCAGAATCATTTCAGCTTGTCTTACGTGTCTCTCAGATTCTGCCTCTGGCAATCTAAGACCACCGTGGCTGCTCAGGTCACTGAATGGCCAGTTCTTATGTGCAACTCCTGGAAGAGCAAGTATTTTAATTATGAATGTGGCTCCCTATGGGATCACACTGCACAGTATGGGGACTAGCCCTCCACCACTCCCATAAATTTCTCAGTCACCTGAGAAAACCAAAACCGGCCAGGAGGAGTCTTGTCACTTTTCTTCAGAGCAAAGCTCTCATGTATTTTCCTCACTTTTATCCTGACAAATTCTATAATGGCAGCCAAATTGAGGAAAACTGTCAGATCAGCCTCTTATCCACTCAGCCAAGACCATTATGTCCTCTACAATGGAGCAACCTTGGCATGCTTCAGCTGATGCCTGGGTATTCCTCGATTTTTTTTCACAATTAAGCCTCCTAGTGAAGAAAGTTGAGCGCCAGAGAATTGATTCTTTTGAACTGTGGTGCTGGAGAAGACTCTTGAGAGTCCCTTGGACTGCAACGAGAGCCAACAAGTCCATTCTGAAGGAAATCAGCCCTGAGATTTCTTTGGAGGGAATGATGCTGAAGCTGAAACTCCAATACTTTGGCCACCTCATGCAAAGAGTGACTCATTGGAAAAGACTCTGATGCTGAGAGGGATTGGGGGCAGGAGGAGAAGGGGACGACAGAGGATGAGATGGCTGGATGGCATCACCAACTCGATGGACATGAGTTTGAGTGAACTGCGGGAGTTGGTGATGGACTGGGAGGCCTGGCGTGCTACGATTCATGGGGTTGCAAAGAGTCGGACATGACTGAGCGACTGAACTGAACTGAACTGAACTGAACCCAGTACCTTTCCACTCGGTGGGCAATTCCCCTGGCATCTTTCAGCCAGCCTCCCACCCAGTGACTTAGTGGGAATTTCTCACTATCTTTCAATCAAGCCCTACTCAGTGTCTAAATCACGGAGTATGTCCCGGATGTTTCAAAACGCTGCACACTACACCGCCACCCCTCCTCCCTCGCCCCCTCGTCAGTATCTTTCCTACTGGGAGGGAGCAGGTAACCTGCTCCACCACCAAATAAAACTCATAATCTCAACCAATATGGGAGATTCAAGAACCAGGAGAGACTTACCCAAATTTGTCTGCACTCCCCAAGGAGGTGGATGGGCGCACCTAAAGCTCCAGTTCCTCGTGGAGTCCAGTCGAAGGAAGGAAGTACACTCTGGGTCACTTCAGCAGTTGCCATAACTGTCAAGTGAAAAAAGATGTACGACTTGAGAGTTGTGAGTTAAGTTTTATTTGGGGCAAAATGAGGACTGCAGCACGGGAGGCAGCATCTCAGATAGCTATAGCAGCATGGGGTTCAAGCTCTGTAGAGCAGATGGCAAGTGCCTTTGTTGTTCAGTTGTTGGCAAGGCTCTTGGTAAGTGCCAGTTTCTAGTTGACATTATTTCAAGAGGTCAGAAAAAAAAATGTTTGATAAAACACTGTGCTAATGTCTAAGCAAACTGGCTATAACGGCAAATCCCTGAAACAAATAGAGTATCTACAAAAAGTGTACACTTAACATTACGCTGTTATTGTTGTTCAGTTGCTAAGTCATGTCTGACTCTTTGCTACCCCATAGACTGTCACCCACAGGCTCCTCTCCCCATGGGATTTCCCAGGCAGAAATATTGGAATGGGTTGCCATTTCCTTCTCCAGTGAATCTTTCCAACCCAGAGATTGAGCCAATGAACATTCGTCTCCTGCACTACAGGTGGATTCTTTACTGCTGAACAACCAGAGAAGCTCTCTTTAACAATATATTTCATGGTAAAAACCTGAATGTATTTACATTTACATTGAGAACAAGTCACTCTCTCCAGTTCTTGTTCTAGTCAGTGCAAGCAGGAAAATAAATTTAAAATATCCAATTTGAAAAAGAAAAGTTGAAATTCTGTTTGTAGATGACACAGTCATCTATGTATTAATAGAAAAATTCTATAGAATCACAAAAAGGCATATAAACAAATAAATGTCTTTATGACAATTGCAACATACAAGATGAGTATATGAAATTAATTGTATTTTTTTTTAATATACTAGCAACAATCATTTAGGACTCAACATAAAAAATACTACCCAAAAGAGTGCTAAAAATATGACAATCTTGGAATAAATTTCCTGAAGACATATAAACCTTGTGAGCTAAAAATCTAGAAAACTTGCTGAAAGATAATAAATATGACCTCAGTAAATACAGATTGTATTCACAGATCAGACAATTTAATATATTAATGTAATAATTTTGTCTAAATTGATCTAAAATTTCAATACGATACTCATTATCGCAGGAAATTTTTATAGACTGACAAAATCCACATGGTAGTGAAAATAGCATAGAGTAGCCAATACGAATGTGTGTAACAGTAACAAAATTGGAGGAAATATATTACCTGACTTTAGGACTTATAAAGCTACATTAGTCAAGAGAGTGCGGGACTGGTAAAGAGTAATAAATAGACAGTGGAAAAGAGTGGAGACTCTAGAAACACTTCTACAAGGAAACATTCATTTTTTCAGTTCAGTTCGTCTCTCAGTTGTGTCTGACTCTGCGACCCCATGAATTGCAGCACGCCAGTCCTCCCTGCCCATCACCAACTCCCGGAGTTCACTCAACTCACGTCCATTGAGTCGATAATGTTATCCAGCCATCTCATCTTCTGTCATCCTCTTTTCCTCCTGCCCCCAATCCCTCCCAGCATCAGAGTCTTTTCCAATGAGTCATCTCTTTGCATGAGGTGGCCACAGTACTGGAGTTTTAGCTTTAACATCATTCCTTCCAAAGAACACCCAGGACTGATCTTTAGAATGGACTGGTTGGATCTCCTTGCAGTCCAAGGGACTCTCAAGAGTCTTCTCCAACACCACAGTTCAAAAACATCAATTCTTCTGCATTCAGCTTTTTTCACAGTCCAACTCTCACATCCATACATGACTACTAGAAAAACCATAGCCTTGGCTAGATGGATCTTTGTTGGCAAAGTAATGTCTCTGCTTTTTAATATGCTATCTAGGTTGGTCATAACTTTCCTTCCAAGGAGTAAGCGTCTTTTAATTTCATGGCTGCAGTCACCATCTGCAGTGATTTTAGAGCCCCCCCAAAATAAAAAGTCTGATACTGTTTCCACTGTTTCCCCATCTATTTCCCTTGAAGTGATGGGACCAGATTCCATGATCTTCGTTTTCTGAATGTTGAGCTTTAAGCCAGCTTTTTCACTCTCCTCTTTCACTTTCATCAAGAGGCTTTTTAGTTCCTCTTCACTTTCTGCCATAAGGGTGGTGTCACCTGCATATCTGAGGTTATTGATATTTTTCCCAGCAATCTTGATTCCAGCTTGTGCTTCTTCCAGCCCAGCGTTTCTCATGATGTACTCTGCATAGAAGTTAAATAAGCAGGGTGACAATATACAGCCTTGATGTACTTCTTTTCCTATTCATTTTTTAAAAGATGTAAATTCAGCTCAGTGGAGAAAGGATATTATTTTCAATAACAATGGAAAGTGTCTATTGGGCTTTATCAAAATTAGAATGTCTGTGTTTTGAATGACATTCTTAAAGAAATAGATAAATCATAGACTGGTAGAAAATACTTGCAAATCGTAAGTGATAAAGATCTTGCAGCAACAATATATAAAAACTCTCAAACCTCAATAATAAGACCACTGACAATCCAATTAAGAAATGTGAAAAAGTCTTGTGTAGTATAGACAGTGAACCACAGAAGATGCTCAACATATAGATCTTTGAGGAAATGCAAAGTAAGATCACAATGAGAGAACCCTGCACATGTATTAGAAAGATTAAAATTAAAACTGAGATTATACCAAATGTTAGTGAGGGGTTTTAGGAACTGGGACTCTTATATATTACTGTTGGGAATGTAAAATGATACAACTATTTTGGAAAATAGCTTGGCAGTGCCTTGAAATACAAAACATACACCTATGATTACATCATTCTTCTAGAATTTGCCCATGAGAAATGAAAACATATTCCATAAAAAGACTTTCATGAGAATGTCATAGAAGTTAAATAAGCAGGGTGACAATATACAGCCTTGATGTACTTCTTTTCCTATTCATTTTTTAAAAGATGTAAATTCAGCTCAGTGGAGAAAGGATATTATTTTCAATAACAATGGAAAGTGTCTATTGGGCTTTATCAAAATTAGAATGTCTGTGTTTTGAATGACATTCTTAAAGAAATAGATAAATCATAGACTGGTAGAAAATACTTGCAAATCGTAAGTGATAAAGATCTTGCAGCAACAATATATAAAAATCTCTCAAACCTCAATAATAAGACCACTGACAATCCAATTAAGAAATGTGAAAAAGTCTTGTGTAGTATAGACAGTGAACCACAGAAGATGCTCAACATATAGATCTTTGAGGAAATGCAAAGTAAGATCACAATGAGAGAACCCTGCACATGTATTAGAAAGATTAAAATTAAAACTGAGATTATACCAAATGTTAGTGAGGGGTTTTAGGAACTGGGACTCTTATATATTACTGTTGGGAATGTAAAATGATACAACTATTTTGGAAAATAGCTTGGCAGTGCCTTGAAATACAAAACATACACCTATGATTACATCATTCTTCTAGAATTTGCCCATGAGAAATGAAAACATATTCCATAAAAAGACTTTCATGAGAATGTGCTGCTTTATTTAAAATAGGCTAATGCTAGAAATAATACAAGTGAGGGTAAAACAAAGTGGTACATAGACAAATGTCAGAAATGCCTACTTAGCAGTAGACATTAATTATTAATATGCACATGAAACAACATGGGTAACACTGAAAATAATTATGGTGAGTGAAAGAACCCCCTTTCTCTAGAAGTACGTGCTATTTTATTTCATTATAGAAAATTTAAAAAATGAAAGCCTATCTATGTACGGTTACAAAAAGCAGAGCAATGGTTGGGTAAGAATTGGGAGAGGTGAAAGAAAGGGATTACCAAGGGGCATGAGGAAACTTGAAGAATGATGGATATGTTAACTAAATTCACTATATTTGCGGTTTTAGAGATGTTTACATATGTATGATGTTATAATTTATAGTAAGATATAAATATTTGGTCTTGGTCCCTGTTCAAGCACAAAGTTCCTAATACACTTGGAATTTCCTTAGTGTTGAGAGTGATAAAGTTGTCTTTTTTATGTCAACAAAGTAACATTTGTATAGCACGTAGCTGATGGAGGATGTGATTAGAGAGTTGGAACCTTCAGTTCTATTCCTTGAGCTCCATGTGGGCTTCCCACGTGGCACTGGTAGTGGAGAACCTGCCTGCCAATGCCAGAGACTTAAGAGAAGTGGGTTCAATTGCTGGGTTGGAAAGATCCCCCAGAGAAGAGGGTGGCAACCTACACCAGTATTCTTGCCTGGGGAATCCCACGGACAGAGGAGCCTGGTGGGCTACAGTCCATAGGGTCGCTACTGCTGCTGCTGCTGCTGCCAAGTTGCTTCAGTCATGTCCGACTCTGTGCGACCCCATAGATGGCAGCCCACCAGGTTCCTCTGCCCATGGGATTTTCCAGGCAAGAGTACTGGAGTGGGTTGCCATGGCCTTCTCCATAAGGTCGCTGAGTCAGACACAACTGAAGAGACTTAGCACAGAAATAGCAAGCATTCACATGATTAGAGGGTAGGAACTTTCAGGTCCATTCCCTGACCTCTAGGGATAGAGAGGGGCTGGAGCTTGAATCAATTGCCAGTGGCCAGTGATTTAACCAATCATGCTTTTGTCATGATCTCCATAAAAACCCCAAAAGATGTGGTTTGGAAAGCTTCTGGGTTGACGAACATGTGGGTGGTTGGGAAGATTGGCATCTGGAGAGGGCAGAGAAACTCCAGACACTTTCACTATGCTTAACTTGTACACCTCCTCCATCTTGCTATTTTGAGTCACATAATTTTATTATAAACTAGTGATCTGGTGAATAAAATGCTTCTCTGAGTTCTGTGTTCCACTCTAGCAAATTAATGAAACCTAAGGGGAAGGTGTGGGAACCTCTGATTTATAGTCAGTTGGTCAGATGCACAGGTATAAAAACAACTGGAGTCTAAAGAGTGTGTTTAAACAAAATCAGATTGATATATTCTTCGCAGCCAAGATGGAAAAGCTCTATACAGTCAGCAAAAACAAGACCGGGAGGGGATTGTGACTCAGATTATGAACCCCTTATTGCCAAATTCAGACTGAAATTGAAGAAAGTAGGGAAAACTACTACCATTCAGGTATGACCTAAATAAAATCCCTTATGATTATACAGTGGCAGTGAGAAGTAGATTTAAGGGACTAGATCGGACAGATAGAGTGCCTGATGAACTATGGACAGAGGTTCATGACACTGTACAGGAGACAGGGATCAAGTCCATCTCTATGGAAAAGAAATGCAAAAAAGCAAAATGGCTGTCTGAGGAGGCCTTACAAATAGCTGTGAACAGAAGAGAAGCGAAAAGCAAAAGAGAAAAGGAAAGATATAAGCATCTGAATGCAGAGTTCCAAAGAATAGCAAGGAGAGATAAGAAAGCCTTCCAGAGAGATCAATGCAAAGGAATAGAGGCAAAAAACAGAATGGGAAAGACTAGAGATCTCTTCAAAAACACTAGAGATACCAAGGGAATATTTCATGCAAAGATGAGCGTGATAAAGGACAGAAAAGGTATGGACCTAACAGAAGCAGAAGATATTAAGAAGAGGTGGCAAGAATATACAGAACTGTACAAAAAAGAGCTTCATGACCCAGATAATCATGATGGTGTGATCACTCACCTAGAGCCAGACATCCTGGAATGTGAAGTCAAGTGGGCCTTAGGAAACATCACTATGAACAAAGCTAGTAAATGTGATGGAATTCCAGTTGAGCTGTTTCAAATTCTGAAAGATGACGCTGTGAAAATGCTGTACTCAATATGCCAGCAAATTTGGAAAACTCAGCAGTGGCCACAGGACTGGAAAATGTCAGTTTTCATTCCAATCCCAAAGAAAGGCAATGCCAAAAAATGCTCAAACCACCACACAATTGCACTCATCTCACATGCTAGTAAAGTAATACTCAAAATTCTCCAAGTCAGGCTTCAGCAATACGTGAACCATGAACCTCCTGATGCTCAAGCTGGTTTTAGAAAAGGAGAGGAACCAGAGATCAAATTGCCAACATCCACTGGATCATGGAAAAAGCAAGAGAGTTACAGAAACACATCTATTTCTGCTTTATTGACTATGCCAAAGCTTTTGATTGTGTGGATCAGAATAAACTGGAAAATTCTGAAAGAGATGGGAATACCAGACCACCTGGCCTGCCTCCTGAGAAACCTATATGCAGGTCAGGAAGCACCAGTAAGAACTGGACATGGAACAACAGACTGGTTCCAAATAGGAAAAAGAGTACATCAAGGCTGTGTATTGTCACTCTGCTTATTTAACTTATATGCAGAGTACATCATGAGAAACACTGGGCTGGAGGAAGCACAAGCTGGAATCAAGATTGCTGGGAGAAATATCAATAACCTCAGATATGCAGGTGACACCACCCTTATGGCAGAAAGTGAAGAGGAACTAAAGAGCCTCTTCATGAAAGTGAAAGAGGAGAGTGAAGAAGTTGACTTAAAGCACAACATTCAGAAAACGAAGATCATGGCATCTGGTCCCATCACTTCTTGGCAAATAGATGGAGAAACAGTGGAAACAGTGGTTGACTTTATTTTCTGGACTCCAAAATCACTGCAGATGGTGACTGCTGCCATGAAATTAAAAGATGCTTAGTTCTTGGAAGGAAAGTTATGACAAACCTAGATAGCATATTAAAAGGCAGAGACATTACTTTGCCAACAGTTCAGTTCAGTTCAGTTCAGTCGCGCAGTCGTGTCCGACTCTTTGCGACCCCATGAATCGCAGTACGCCAGGCCTCCCTGTCCATCACCAACTCCCGGAGTTCACTAAGACTCACGTCCATTGAGTCTGTGATGCCATCCAGCCATCTCATCCTCAGTCGTCCCTTTCTCCTCCTGCCCCCAATCCCTCCCAGCATCAGGGTCTTTTCCAATGAGTCAACTCTTCGCATAAGGTGCCCAAAGTACTGGAGCTTCAGTTTTAGCATCATTCCTTCCAAAGAAATCCCAGGGTTGATCTTCAGAATGGACTGGTTGGATCTCTTGCAGTCCAAGGGACTCTCAAGAGTCTTCAAGATCCGTCTAGTCAAGGTTATGGTTTTTACAGTGGTCATGTATGGAAGTGAAAGTTGGACTGTGAAGAAAGCCGAGTACCAAAGAATTGATGCTTTTGAACTGTGGTGTTGGAGAAGACTCTTGAGAGTCCCTTGGACTGCATGGAGATCCAACCAGTCCATTCTAAAGGAGATCAGTCCTGGGTATTCATTGGAAGCACTGATGCTGAAGCTGAAACTCCAGTACTTTGGCCACATCATGCGAAGAGTTGACTCACTGATAAAGACTCTGATGCTGGGAGGGGTTGGGGGCAGGAGAAGGGGACGACAGAGGATGAGATGGCTGGATGGCATCACTGACTCGATGTACATGAATCTGAGTGAACTCTGGGAGTTGGTGATCAACAGTGAGGCCTGGCATGCTGCAATTCATGGGATCGCACAGAGTTGGACACGACTGAGCTATTGAACTGAACTGCAAGAGTGTGTTTAGGGGTCAGGGATGTAATCATGTAGGACTGAGCCCCTAATTCGTAGAATCTAATACTAAATCTGGGGAGATGGAATTGAGTTGAAATCCCAGATAGCCTGATGGTGTCTGAGTGTTGCAGAAACCAGCAATCGAGAAGCCAAGCAGCACTCAGAGAGTTGGAAAACAGCTTTATTATGGTGGCAGGCCCAGAGGAGTTAACGCTTCAAGCTCTGAGCAGTGAACAAAGGGGTTACAAAGTTTTTATAGAGAGTGTATGACATCAGACTATAATGGATGATGCTGATTGTTAATAGGCTGGTTTAAATTAGGGGTTTCAAGTGCAGGAACAGCATTTAGGACAGGGCAGGCGAATGCCTGACCTTTATACAGACAAGCATGGTTAAGCAGGATTACAGGGGCTGGGCAATTGAAAAAGTAGAGCCAGGGTGAGTGAGATAAGCTTCAGTTCTTATTGTTGTAAGTCTCCATTTTCCCAAGGTTACATGACTTACATGACTTTGCAAGGAGGAAGCTGAGTACCGAAGCAGAACAAGCATGAAGTTATTGTAAGTTTTAACTTTTCCTCTTCATGAGAATTGCTTAGAGGTGAGTGGGAAGCCCTGGCTCCCCATCCCCAACAAACACATTGGAATTGGGCCCAGGAAACTAATTTAATATGTTGAATCTTATCATACTGTTCATTCAAAATACATGCAGTTTGTTGTATGAAGCTGCCAAGAGATCACTATAATGCCTCAGAAAGATAAATAAAAAATAAACCTTGAAATTATCTGTTTCTGCATCATTCATTGATTTGATATTATTGACTCACACAAAAGTACATAAGATCACTTTGATAGCACTAGAAGTTAATCATGAGTTATCTTTTGTACAGCCATACCAAGAGTTCAATTAAAATGGAAAGAGCACGAAGCTGGTGCAAGCTGGTAAGCATCAGAAAGTTGACTGGGTATATAACCATGAATTTAGTATTTCTAAACACTTCGGTAGTTTGTCATAGAAAGTTAAAAAGCAATGCAGAGCCAAATTCATGTCATCAAGGAACCAATCAATCTGGGCAGATAGAACTAAACCGTTCAAAGCACTTAGAGAAAATTAGGGGACAGCTCTGTGACAAGAACAACTTGTATACCAGGCTTTCCAAATGGGTAGACAAAGGGTAGACAAACTAGACCATAGAAAAGACAAACACTTAAAAGAAGAGATGATGTATTAGTTGAAACATAAATTGAGGGACTTCCCTGGTAGTCCAGTGGTTAAGAATCTGCCTTGTGAAGCAGGGTATGCAAGTTTGATTCCCAGTTGGCAAACTAAGATCCCACATGCCACAGAGCAATGAAGCCCCTGCACCACCACTACTGAGCTTGTGGGTCACAACTAAGACTGGACACAGCAAAATAAATACATTTGTTGTTCAGTTGCTCAGTCATGTCCAACTCTGCGACCCCATGGACGGCAACGCACCAGGATTCCGTCTTTCAACATTTCCTGGAGCTTGCTCAAACTCACGTCCTTTGAGTCAGCAATGCCATCCAACCACTCATCCTCTGTCGTCCCCTTCTCCTCCTGCCTTCAATCTTTCTCAGCAGTAGGGTCTTTTCTAATTATTCCGCTCTCCACATCAGGTGACCAAAGTATTAGAGCTTCAGTTTCAGCATCATCCTTCTAATGAATATTCAGGATTGATTTCCTTTAGGATTGACTGGTTTGATCTCCTTGCAGTCCAAAGGACTCTCAAGAGTCTTCTCCACATAAGGGTCTTTGTCTTCCTAGTGTTACCAAAGAAAAACTGCAGTGGACAAAATTAAACAGGTAGATCTTATTCAATACTATGACAGTAAAGGATGGAGTTTAAATGTAAGTCCACTAAAATAAAAGTCAGGAGGATTTTTAAGCAATGGCAAATGTGGCAAGCATATACTGGAGACTATTGGGGGAAAGTTGGTCTATGTATTAGGCATCTGTGTTTGCTAATTATAACTTTTCAACATTGGGCTCTTACCCTCTCAAAGACACTGGAAAATAGGAAGGGGTCTCCTTTAATGATGCCATTTCCAAAAGATGGTTCTCAAGTCCTTGAGAAAGGCATTTCTCAGCTATAAAAGTAAATAGGCTGGGAGAAGATTCACATCTCAAAAGGACAGAGAAAGAATTTACAATGATAAGTTTTCTAAATGAAATGCTCTAAAAAAAAGGTCAGGGGCCTATAGAGAGGAAAGAATTTGTCTCAAGTTTAGTCAAGCTGAGGGAACATTAAGGCCCTCTTGATCAAGGGCTGAAACATTTGTATCCACTTATTTCTCTTTACAAAGATAAATGTCTTGTACATACTTAGTGCACAGTAAATATTTAATAATACCACAAACTGTTAAAAATGGAAAAGATTTTATGACACATCCAATCTAATCCTCTACATTAATACATTTTTATTATATTATGTATAGCATAATATATAATACATAAAAAACACACATGATTTATAAGTTACCAGAGATAATTATATATATATACTACAAAAGCTAGATGTGATAATTTCTAAACTATGCTATTGTGTTAAGAAAGTCTGTTTCAGATATTTAAGGGTAGTTTAAAAAGTCAGAACATAGGCTTTGATCCTACTGGTTTTTCTTTAGATCTTGAAAGACACAGTAGTTATTAAAAGTTTAAATCAGCTTGAAAGATAAACATCTTGAAGGGTATGGGTCATCAAGTGCTATCCCCAAGCTTATTGCACTTTATAACACAAAAATTCTTTCTTCTTTCTTAAATTCTGTCTTCATTCAGAAATGATATTTTCAGTCAGTTACATCTAAAACAAATCAATCTATCCCTTTTAAGAGTGGGGAAACTGCAACAAGTTGTTTGAAAAAATGACTATCTAATATTGTGAAATGAAAATATCTCCTGCCATATTAATAAACAAGAAGTGTGACAGCCATCAGCGATGTCTGGCCTCCAAATGTGAATGTGTGAATGTAGACTCCCAAAACTGTGAGCCAGCTGATGCTGCCAACCCCCAGGGTAACTGCAGAGCAGCTGGGGGAATGCAAGAAATGGGGTGAACAAGAAAACAGGATTGGCCCCAGCTGCGGTGCATATGAAAGAAAGGAATTCAGAGAGCCCAGAGGCTTGATCTTCCCATACATAGAGTGCTAAATTCCTTAACTTGATACCTGACCTTTGATGTTCAGACTGGCTGCTCCCTTAGTTGCAAACTTGTCTATAGCCTGACTTCCCCTCCTGTCTCCTTGGAGCAGTTTCCTCAGCACTCCTGAGATGCTGTCTCCCAGGTTCAGAGTCCTAAACATTCCCACCAAATAAAATAACTCTCTACTTTCGGGCTGTGACTTTGTTTTTTAGTTGAAAATATCCCTATTTCCATTTTCCAAATGGCACAACTTCCTTCAGTCTGGGAATTCTAACCATTAAAATGTCTTGCTCTGTGAATGTAAATCAATCCTAAAGGAAATCAACCCTCAATATTTAATGAAAGGACTGATGCTGAAGCTGAAGCTCCATTATTTTGACCACTTGATCCAAAGAGCCTGATGTTGGAAAGACTGAGGGCAGGAGAAGGGGGCAAAAGAGGATTAGATGGTTCAGTTCAGTTCAGTTCAGTCGCTCAGTCCTGTCTGACTCTTCGTGACCCCATGGACTGCAGCACACCAGGATTCTGTGTCCATCACCAACTCCCAGAGCTTGCTCAAACTCATGTCTATTGAGCCGGTGATGCCATCCAACCATCTCATCCTCTGTTGTCCCCTTCTCCTCCTGCCTTCAATCTTTCCCAGCATCAGGGTCTTTTCAAATGAGTCAGTTCTTCACATCAAGTGGCCAAAGTATTAGAGTTTCAGCTTCAGAATTAGTCCTTCCAATGAATATTCATGACTGACTTACTGTTGGATGGACTGGTTGGATCTCGTTGCTGTCCAAGGGACTCTCAATAGTCTTCTCCAACACCACAGTTCAAATGCATCAATTCTTCAGCACTCAGCTTTCTTTATAGTCCAACTCTCACATCCATACATGACTACTGGAAAAACCAAAGCTTTGACTAGACAGACCTTTGTTGGCAAAGTAATATGCTGTCTAGGTTGGTCGACTGAAGCAACTTAGCAGCAGCAGCAGCAGCAGGTTGGTCTTAACTTTTCTTCCAAGGAGCAAGTGTCTTTTAATTTCATGGCTGCAGTCACCATCTGCAGTGATTTTGGAGCCCAAGAAAATAAAGTCTCTCACTTTCATTGTTTCCCCATCTATTTACCATGAAGTGATGGGACCAGACACCATGATCTTAGTTTTCTGAATGTTGGGTTTTAAACCAACTTTTTCACTCCCTCTTTCACTTTCAGAGACTCTTTAGTTCTTCTTTGAAGAAGTGTGGTGTCATCTGCATAACTGAGGTTATTGATATTTCTCCAGGCAATCTTGATTCCAGCTTGTGCTTCATCCAGTCCAGCATTTCTCATGATGTACTCTGCATATAAATTAAATAAGCAGGGTGACAATATGCAGCCTTGACACCCTCCTTTCCTGATCTGAAACCAGTCTGTTGTTCCATGTCCAGTTCTAACTGTTGCTTCTTGACCTGCATACAGATTTCTCAGGGACAGCTCAGGTGGATTGGTATTCCCATCTCTTTAAGAATTTCCCACAGTTTGTTGTGTGAGATGGTTAGATGACATCATTGGTACAAGGTCATGAGTTTGAGCAAACTCTAGGAAATAGTGAAGAATAGGGAAGTCTGGCATGCTGCAGTCCATGGGGTCACAGAGTCAGACACAGCTTAGCGACTGAACAACAGCAATGAATCTAAAAATTGAGTTTTAAAAATTATTACCAAATCTATACAACCCCTTCTGAGCTATTCTGTTTATTTTTTTAATGTGTATTCTATGTATTTTTTCATATGAAAAATAAGTCAATATTATTTAAAAGACCAAATTTATGGAAGCCTTGAAAAAAATTCCCCCCTTATGATTTACATAAAAAATGAATCATGCAAACTAACTCAAGTTTTCAATATTTGTAACACAAAGATTTCTGTCAAAAAAACAGTTGGAAATAACATGCTGTTTGCAATGTAATTGTTACTATTCACTAAAGCAGAAAAGGGAAATGTGGAGAGCTAAAAGGCTGACAGCCTAGTCATTTAAAACTACAGGTTGTCTCAGGAATGACAATGGTTTTGAAATTCAGCTCAACCCATGCCGAGAAGTTGCTAGCTCTAGATACTGGAGAATATTTAACACTTTACTTGAATAAGATTTTCCTCTTTCTTTTTCTCCTCAGAACATTCAACTAACCAAGGAAATCTTAGCCTTTGTATTTTAAACTATATTAAATATTCAAATAGGCACTGGTCTTCTCTTCAGAGAGCTTCGGGGATCTGAATTTTTAATGAGGACATTTGTTTAATCATGAGTGATCAACAGAGCTGCAAAGACCACCAATTTTTTTTTTTTCTGCTAGGAAAAAAAGGAAAAAACATAATGCACAGGCTAGGTTTGCTGTGTTTAATTCTTTTTTTTAAATTTATTTTTTATTTTTACTTATTCATTTATTTACTTTATTATTTTTGTGGCCATGTGGTGCAGCATGCAGGATCTTAGTTCTCCAACCCTGTACTGGAATGTGAAATCTATGGACTGGACCATACAGAGGTCCCATGTGTAACTTGTAATAGACCCACATATTTGCTTATGTCTTTTGTTTATTTTTAATTCTTAAAGCAATATCGATCTGAAGTTGGAAGTTCCCTCACTGGGGTGTCTGACCTGAGAGATTCTCAGGCTCCTTGAGTTCTCTGTGTGCATGCTTGTCCCTGAAAAGTACTCTCTTCTGGACCAAGCGTTAGTCAATTTCCACTGAACCTTTTCACCAGGAGGCCTTGACCTTAGCCCTCATCCTTGCCAAGCCTGAAAATCTCAGTTTAGCCAGAATCCTATTAAGTTACTTTAGGGAAAATTCCCTACCCTTGACATCTACCCACCTTTGTTATGCCATCTACACAGCAGCACTTGCCATCTACTTCTATAAGGATTAAATTATGAGTCTCAGCAGCTGCTGACAATCAACACCCCCTGAAAAGAATTCAGCATGGAGAGCAGAATAAGGCACTCTGTGTTTCTGGAGGGAAAAAAAAGAAAACTGGCAGAACAGATCTTCAGATATTTATTTTCAGGAGAAGATTTTATGAGCCCAATTCTTGCATCTCCTCAAATCTAGAAAATCACTAAAATCCTGTAAGGTGATGTCTGCTTCTGTGACTAGCAGTAATCTTCACAACACTAACAGAAACCTTTTGAAAAAATATGTGCTTGATTATATGTACTCCCCCTTCATGAAAATCACATTTATACTGATCTTTTCCCCACCTCTTTGGAGCAGTTTTACAGAACTATCTGAAGTGCTGTCTGCTGAACTAGAGTTCTCATTTTGTCCCTCATGTTGGTTTGTTTTGTTCCAGTCAACGGTTTCATGATCAAACTTACCCCAGATGATATCTGATCACCCCAATGTGCCTTTAGCAAGAAACCTGTTGGGTCAGTTCAGCAAGAGTTCCCCTGCCTTTGAGGCCCCCTCTTAGGCATTTCCCACCCTCTGATCCCCTCACTCTGTCTCTTTGCTGTATACTCCCACTAGTCCTTGCTTTGAAGTCAAGCCCAGTTCTACACTGGAGTGTCTTTCCCCCTACTCAGTACTTTCTAGGTGAAACTTGATTTTGCCGCATTAATTACTATCTGTTTTGGTTTTCTCTAATACCCCGACTTGTCCCATTATCTTGAGTGAGTCTGGCTTCTCTGATGCCCTAAATCATTTTGCAGTGGCCACATGATTCTTCACAAGAGAAAAGGTTTGAGTGGTTGGCCACCAGCCCTGTGCTCCTTGATTTTTGACTTTGTGGTCTTCTGATTGCACACAAGGAAAAGACCGAGATAGGATAGTGCCATCTTTGTTTAACCTCTGTCTGTGGCCCTTTTTTCCTTTCAAAATTGAGCTCACAGCTACTAAAAACCAGAGAGATAATAACTACCAAATACTACCTTCCCCAATAAAATTATACTAGCCTGAACTGAAAGGTATTTCAGACATCAGCAAATCCACCACCATTTTACAATCAAGGAAACTGAGGCTCAAGACTTTGTATTTCTACTTAACAGCAAACTTAGGATTAGAGATCAGCTGCTTCCCACTTCAATTCACGGTCCTTTCTAATAGAACACATTGCCTTATAAAGTCGACATTTTTTATCAATGTACTCTTTTTTGTTTTGTTGACATTTTATCTATTGCCAATGTACTTAATTGCCTTCAACAACATTACATTTCTCATGCGTGGTATTCCTTTTTCAGAGAGGCTAAAATAGGAGTTATATCATTAGACACTTGTGAGTTCAAAACCTGCTCTCCTCCTTGCATGTTAACTCTCACCCACTCCATTTGAAATATGGAAAAGAGAGGTGGAAGATACTAATGGAATAGTATTTATTTATCATCACAAGCTATAAATGTGATATTGTAATATTCTTCCATGAGTTAGAGAAATCTTCCAATAAATTGATTTGTATTTTTAACTACAGACCTTATCAAAATACCTATAACACAAATTAAAAAGAAAAATACAAATCTATATACTTTGGAGATGACAGAGACCCTAAACAGTCCAACTTGCCCTTTGCTGATTGCTCCTAGGAGAATCAACCTCCTATGATTAGATTTGTGAGTGCTGGAATTCAAAGCTAACAGAACACATCACTGGCAATTTCTGTAACACAGAAAAGTCTTAGCACGTTAGTTACCAGATCAAGACAATGCAAGTGGACTTTATCCTTGTTTTTTTTTAATACATACAATAGTTTTATAGAGAACTGAATTTTGATCCATGTCTAAGATAGGGTATTTTTAGATTTTGTAGTGACAGATTGCGTCATATGATCAATTTTGTTACCTTTTTTTCCCAGGAAAACTTATCTTCAACATTCAAAACGATTCATGGTATTTTACAGACAGTAAATGAGTAACTACTACCCTATGAATTTATTTGAACAGAGAGTTTCTTTCTTATTGCAAGGGCTGTTATTTATTCCCTTTTTTTTTTTTTGTATACATCTTGTTGCCTTCAGCTAGGAATCCTCCTTTGAAATACCATGGAAACAAGCAAATATGCCTCATTAAACTTTCCTTGCAAGAGAAAAATTGAAAGAAATTTTAAATTATAGAGTAGATAAAAATAAAACACATTTCCCGTAGAGTGAATAGACTGTCCTTTAAAATTCTTTAAGGAAAGGTATCAGAGTTGGCAGAAAAAAGAAATTGGTGTCTTTATATTTGTGAAATTGTAACAATTTAAGAAAAGTGATAGCATATTGTATTTCTTGACTAAATACTGAAAATACACCTTCTCAATTATTTTTCATATTTAGTACTAAATGAAATTTCAGATATATTATAAAAGTAACTATTTCTAATAATGCATTAACATAATTATGTGTGACATTAGAGAACTTCTCAATTAACAAACATAGCTTCCCTTGTGGGTCAGATGGTAAAGAATCTGCTTGCAATGCAGGAGACCCAGGTTTGATCCCTGGATTGGAAAGATCCCCTGGAGTAGGAAATAGCAACCCACTTGTCTTCTTGCCTGGAGAATTCTATGGACAGAAGAGCCCAATGGGCTACAGTGTGTAGGGTCACAAGAATTGGACATGACTGAAAGATTAATTCTTTCTTTCTTCTTTCTATTTGCATTAATGCTTTTGGTTAAGGAGAAGGACTTTTAGAGACAAACAAAAAAACCCCTTTTTATTTAGCTCTATAGTAACTTATGAGTTACTATACTATGATGGACACGTTTCTTCAACACATGAGACCAGAACCAGGTAGAATCTTAAGCTGTTTTAAAGCTTCTAGTAAGATAGCTTTTGAATTATCTGGTCTTTTAATGGCCAAGTAATAAAGAAAATTCTTTGTCTTAAATATATTCTAGCTTCTCCCACAAAATTGAAGCTAAAATTGACACATTTATATTATATGAAGTGTTAATACTATTATCACATAGCTTGGACCTTGGGACTTGATGAAAATGTTAGTTTTTAGTAATGTTAACTTTATCCTTCCCTATTAGAATAAGTCTAATAAATAGATTTCAGAAGGCACAAACACCACCATTAGTCAGAATCTCCCCCTCTTTATTCTGCCACCTTGTATTGTATTGTGTATTCTAAACTAAGGCAGCAACTATTAGGAACGTGTCCTGAATTAAACATCCCCCTTTTGAATAAAACTGAATGATGTTTTTAAAAGCACACTGGGAAGTGAAAAGAGTTATTGATTTTTGTTGAGTTAGCATTTTGTACATTGAAATCCACTTTAACAACAGAAATCAATATATAACTCTTTCAAATTACTGTTTTGGAATTGTTACTGTTGTGTTTTCTTTTTTTTTTTTTCCCTCTCTCCTAAACCATGGATGTAATTCATTTAGTAACATGTTAATTTCCTATCCATCTGGATTGAAAGATTTCTAAGTTAGTGATGTATTAATTGAGCTACCTTAAGGGTAGCATGGAGCCTCTAGTACATTAAACAAACACAGTGCTTTGAGGTATAGCATGACAGCACCAGAATATGATTTGTGTACACCAATTAATCATCTAAATCTAGACAACATTGTTTTGCTTCAGCAACTGGTGGTTATTTCCTGGCAGTTATGGATCGAGTTTTATTCTATTCCTTCTAAAAAGAACAGGAGGAGGAGGGAGTCATTATTAGAATTCACAGATTTCAGATATCAGATGACAATCGTCCCGGTCCACATAGATTGCATGTTTGAGTCTCAATCAGTCCCTGATGCTGGGAAAGATTGAAGACAGGAGGAGAAGAGGATGACAGGATGAGATGGTTGGATGGCATTACTGACTCAATGGACATGCATTTGAGCAAGCTCCAAGAGTTGGTGATGGACAAGGAAACTGGTGTGCTACAGTCAATGGGATTGCAGAGTCAGACATGACTGAGTGACCGAAATGAACTGAACTGAACCGAGTCTCCATAACCTCAGTTTCAACCTGGATTAAATAAAAAAAGGTAATTGAAGTTGGCTGATAATATCTGATATACATAAGTCATTCCAATTATATCCAGATTTTCTTTTTTTCCCCTCTTATCTAGTTTTCTTGATTGCCTTGTTTACTCATAGATTGTTCATTTGAGCTCTCAAATTCCTTTTCTTGCTCATAGTTTTGCTTACTACATGGCTATATAATGTTATTATAATTAGAAAGATTATATATATCATTATGAATGATGAAAAGTTTTTTTTGCTGATGATAAATCCATGTTGCTTTACTTTCTTTTTTCCTTAAAATTTAGCAAAAAATTTTCAGTCACTCAGTTGTGTCCAACTCTTTGCGACCCCATGGACTGCAGCACATCAGACTCCCTGTCCAACACCAACTCCCAGAGTCCACCCAAACCTGTGTCCGTTGAGGTGGTGATACCATCCAACCATCTCATCCTCTGTCATCCCCTTCTCCTCCTGCCCTCAATCTTTCCCAGTATTAGGGTCTTTTCAAATGAGTCAGCTCTTTGCATCAGATGACCAAAGTATTGGAGTTTCAACTTCAACATCAGTCCTTCCAATGAACACCCAGGACTGATCTCCTTTAGAATGGACTGGTTGGATTTCTTTGCAGACCAAGGGACTCTCAAGAGTCTTCTCCAACACCACAGTTCAAAACATCAATTCTTTGGCGCTCAGCCTTCTTCACAGTCCAACTCTCACATCCATACATGACCACTAGAAAAACCATAGCCTTGACTAGACGGACCTTTGTTGGCAAAGTAATGTCTCTGCTTTTTAATATGCTGTCTAGGTTGGCCATAACTTTCCTTCCAAGGAGTAAGCGTCTTTTAATTTCATGGCTGCAGTCACCATCTGCAGTGATTTTGGAGTCCAGAAAATAAAAGTCAACCACTGTTTCCACTGTTTGCCCATCTATTTCCCATGAAGTGATGGGAACAGATGCCATGATCTTACTTTTCTGAATGTTGAGCTTTAAGCCAACTTTTTCACTCTCCACTTTCACTTTTATCAAAAGGCTCTTTAGTTCTTCACTTTCTGCCATAAGGGTGGTGTCATTTGCATATCTGAGGTTATTGATATTTCTCCCAGCAATCTTGATTCCAGTTTGTGCTTCTTCCAGCCCAGCGTTTCTCATGATGTACTCTGTATATAAGTTAAATAAGCAGGGTGACAATATACGGCCTTGATGTACTCTTTTTCCTATTTGGAACCAGTCTGTTGTTCCAAGTCCAGTTCTAACTGTTGGTTCCTGACCTGCATATAGGTTTCTCAAGAGGCAGGTCAGGTGGTCTGGTATTCCCATATCTTGAAGAATTTTCCACAGTTTATTGTAATCCACACAGTCAAAGGCTTTGGCATAGTCAATAAAGCAGAAATAGATGTTTTTCTGGAACTCTCTTGCTTTTTCCATGATCCAAAGGATGTTGGCAATTTGATCTCTGGTTCCCCTGCCTTTTCTAAAACCAGCTTGAATATCTTGAACACCTGCTTCTACTTGAACATCTGGAAGTTCACAGTTCACATATTGCTGAAGTCTGGCTTGGAGAATTTTGAGCATTACTTTACTAGCATGTGAGATGAGTGCAATTGTGCGGTAGTTTGAGCATTCTTTGGCATTGCCTTTCTTTGGGATTGGAATGAAAACTGACCTTTTCCAGTCCTGTGACCACTGCTGATTTTCCAAATTTGTTGGCATATTGAGTGCTGCACTTTCACAGTATCATCTTTGAGGATTTGAAATAGCTCAACTGGAATTCCATCATCTCCACTAGCTTTGTTTGTAGTGATGCTTTCTAAGGCCCACTTGACTTCACATTCTAGAATGTCTGGCTCTAGATGAGTGATCACTCCATCGTGATTATCTCAGTCATGAAGCTCTTTTTTGTACAGTTCTGTGTATTCTTGCCACCTCTTCTTGATATCTTCTGCTTCTGTTAGGTCCAGACCATTTCTGTCCTTTATCGAACCCATCTTTGCATGAAATGTTCCTTTGGTATCTCTAATTTTCTTGAAGAGATCTCTAGTCTTTCCCAATCTATTGTTTTCCTCTATTTCTTTGCACTGGTTGCTGAGGAAGGCTTTCTTATCTTTCTTTGCTATTTTTTGGAACTCTGCATTCAAATGGGTATATCTTTCCTTTTCTCCTTTGCTTTTGGCTTCCCTTCTTTTCACAGCTATTTGTAATTCCTCCTCAGACAGCCATTTTGCTTTTTTGCATTTCTTTTCCATGGGTATGGTCTTGATTTCTGTCTCCTGTACAATGTCATGAACCTCCGTCCATAGTTCATCAGGCACTCTGTCTATCAGATCTAGTCCCTTAAATCTATTTCTCACTTCCACTGTATAGACATAAGGGATTTAATATAGGTCATACCTGAATGGTCTATTGGTTTTCTCTATTTTCTTCAAATTAAGTCTGAATTTGGCAATAAGGGGTTCACGATCTGAGCCACAGTCAGCTCCCAGTCTTGTTCATTTCTTTTGAATTATTGATAATGTGAACAACAGAGTTCACTTCTTTTGAATTCTTGATAATATCAGAAAAAATTTTGCTGACTCTGCTTGTTACTTATTTTAAACTTGTTGGACTTTTTTTTTTAATTTTTATTTTTACTTTATTTTACTTTACAATACTGTATTGGTTTTGCCACACATTGACATGAATCCACCACGGGTGTACATGAGTTCCCAATCCTGACCCCCCATCACCTCCCACCCCATATCATCTCTCTGGATCATCCCCGTGCACCAGCTCCAAGCATCCTGTAACCTGTACCAAACATAGACTGGCGATTTGTTTCTTACATAATAGTACACGTGTTTCAATGTCATTCTTCCAAATCATCCCATTCTGTCCCTCTCCCTCAGAGCCCAAAAGACTGTTCTATACATCTGTGTCTCTTTTGCTGTCTTGCATACAGGGTTATCATTACCATCTTTCTAAATTCCATATATATGTGTTAGTATACTGTATTGGTATTTTTCTTTCTGGCTTACTTCACTCTGTATAATTGGCTCCAGTTTCATCTATCTCATTAGAACTGATTCAAATGTATTCTTTTTAAAGCCTGAGTAATATTCCATGGTGTATATGTACCACAGCTTTCTTAGCCATTCATCTGCTGATGGACATCTAGGTTGTTTCCATGTTCTGGCTATTATAAACAGTGCTGTGATGAACATCGGGGTACACATGTCTCTTTCAATTCTGGTTTCCTCGGTGTGTCTGCTCAGCAGTGGGATTGCTGTGTCACAAGGCAGTTCTATTTGCAATATTTAAAGGAATCTCCACACTGTTCTCCATAGTGGCTTGACCTAGTTTGCAATCCCACCGACAGTGTAAGAGGGTTCCCTTTCCTCCACACCCTCCCCAGCATTTATTGCTTGTAGACTTTTGGATTGCAGCCATTCTGACTGGTATGAAATGGTACCTCATTGTGGTCTTGATTTGTATTTCTCTGATAATGAGTGATGGACATTTGCATCCTCAGTTTTGCAGTCTATCATCTGTGAGAGAGCATCACAGTACTTTTGAAATTATTATGCTTGATATTGCAAATCTATAAGTTTTACCTCATCCATTTACTTTCTTTTGCTTTCTGACATTTGTAAATATAATCAGAGGAAGAGACATTAGCAGTCTGCTAGGATTCCTAAAGAGGAATCTTTCCATCTATGTGGAAACAATAATAATTTATGTGAAACAATCTTCACCTCTATTGGGTATATCAAAGAAATGAAACTTTACATGAGATAGGAAAGAAATGTCAGCCCACTCCAGTGTTCTTGCCTGGAGAATTTCATGGACAGAGGAACCTTGAGGGCTACAGTCCATAGTGTCACAAAGAGTCAGACACAACTAACTGAATAAAACACATACACTTGATTTACAAGCAGGGAGATGGGAAATTAGGTGGTGAATAACATAGTTTTTGTACTAATTTTGACATGACATCATTTGCATTATTGGCACCTGTTTTACAAAATTTTCAGGTTCTTTCATTCATCTTTCACTTTCCATATTTATTCATTGAAACACACATGCACAAACTCCACGGGAAGTTTGTTGTTGTCATTGTTCAGTTGCTAAGTCATGTCTGACTCTTTGCAACAAGATGGACTGCAACCTGCCTTCCCTGTCCTTCACTATCTCCCAGAGCTTGCTCAAACTCATGTCCATTGAGCCGATGATGTCATTCAGCTATCTCATCCTTTCTTGGCCACTTCTCCTCCTAGCCTCAATCTTTCCCAGCATCAGGGTCTTTTCCAGTGAGTCAGCTCTCCACATCAGGTGACCAAAGTATTGGAACTTCACTTTTAGCTTCAGTCCTTCCAATGAATATCCAGGGTGAATTTCCTTTAGGATTGGCTAGTTTAAATGGAAAGTATAGTTCATTTCTACTATCAATATTTTCCTGACTTTATAAGAGTCAATGTCTTTAACCCATTTTGAATCTGGAGCTCAAATAGAAGAATAACCTCTATGGGAAAAGAAGAATGAGGAACTAAAAAGGCTCAGAGAGAGTTAATGGGGAGCAGGAAAGATTTACCAAGCAGGTGGTTCCCTAGCTAAGGGTAACAGGAGGAATTAGCCAAGCAAATAGGAAGAAAGAAGGACTGAGGGGAGGATGGAGGAATATATGAAGTACAGGGGAACCAACTGGTTCAAGGCAAAAAGGCATAAAAGATGACAACCTGCCAGAGGGGAAAGGTTGGGGATTGATTATATATGCCGTAGCAGGTTGACAGGTGAGATTGGAAAAGCAATTATAAGGAGTTTAGATTCAGAACACAGCCTCATCTTAGAAGTCCCAACACTACTTTTCTATCTGTCTAATATTCACACATATTTTAGCAATTGACGGCATGGCCATACCTTTTGCAGTCCTCTGGACGTAAAATCCATCCTCTGAGTTTCTATGTTTTTGGGTTCTTACTTCCAGTGTAACATAACAGAAAAAAAGTTTCACCCAGAGTATGTCGAATCTGACCTGTTATTGATTAAATGACTTGGCCTTAAGATCTTTTCATGTCTCTAAGCCTAGAAATACTTCACTCCTTAAAGCTCCTGCATAGTTTTTCATAATGTGTGTTCATTTCCACAAAACTTGACTTACTTTGGATTTTTGCAAATGTTTATTTACAACTCAGTATTTTTTAAATTTTTTCCTGTGTTTCCTTACTAATTAGTTAGGTTGGAAATTATTTGGGGACATTTTATTACCTCATCTGTTTTTTTGCCTTTATATATATTTATCATATTTTGTACTGTCAGTGTTTACTAATTAGTATATCTTTTACATTTAATTAAACAATATATATTTATTAATTTATATAATATTTAACCCATGCTTTATATGTTGTAATATTTTCTCTCATCCTGTTCCTTGTATTTTATTGTACTATGGCATATTTTGTTTCAAAGCTGTTTATATCTAATACCATCAAAACTACCAGATTGATTAGAGATGACTAGAAATGAAAAACACTGTATTTTTTCAATATGAATTTCAAGTTGTAGATGTCCCATATTTTATTCATAATGATTTCATAGTTATATTTTTCTTTAGTTTTATATTTAGGTGTAACTGAAATTTATCTTCAGTTCAGTTGCTCAGTCGTGTCCGACTCTTTGCAACCCCATGAATCGCAGCATGCCAAGCCTCCCTGTCCATCACCATCTCCCAGGGTTCACTCAGACTCGCGTCGATCAAGTCAGTGATGCCATCCAGCCATCTCATCCTCTGTCGTCCCCTTCTCCTCCGCTCCCAATCCCTCCCAGCATCAGAGTCTTTTCCAATGAGTCAATTCTTCCTATGAGGTGGCCAAACTACTGGAGTTTCAGCTTTAGCATCATTCCTTCCAAAGAAATCCCAGGGCCGATCTCCTTCAGAATGGACTGGTTGGATCTCGTTGCAGTCCAAGGGACTCTCAAGAGTCTTCTGCAACACCACAGTTCAAAAGCATCAATTCTTTGGCGCTCAGCCTTCTTCACAGTCCAACTCTCACATCCATACATGACCACAGGAAAAACCATAGCCTTGACTAGACGGACCTTAGTCAGCAAAGTAATGTCTCTGCTTTTCAATATGCTATCTAGGTTTGTCATAACTTTTCCTCCAAGGAGTAAGCTTCTTTTAATGTCATGGCTGCAGTCACCATCTGCAGTCATACTGGAGCCCAAAAAATAAAGTCTGACACTGTTTCCACTGTTTGCCCATCTATTTCCCATGAAGTGATGGGACCAGATGCCATGATCTTCATTTTCTGAATGTTGAGCTTTAAGCCAGCTTTTTCACTCTCCACTTTCACTTTCATCAAGAGGCTTTTTAGTTCCTCTTCACTTTCTGCCATAAGGGTGGTGTCATCTGCATATCTGAGGTTATTGATATTTCTCCCAGAAATCTTGATTTCAGTTTGTGCTTCTTCCAGCCCAGTGTTTCTCATGATGTACTCTGCATATAAGTTAAATAAGCAGGGTGACAATATACAGCCTTGACGTACTCCTTTTCCTATTTGGAACCAGTCTGTTATTCCATGTCCAGTTCTAACTGTTGCTTCCTGACCTGCATACAGGTTTCTCAAGAGGCAGGTTAGGTGGTCTGATATTCCCATCTCTTTCAGAATTTTCCACAGTTTATTGTGATCTACACAGTCAAAGGCTTTGGCATAGTCAATAAAGCAGAAATAGATATTTTTCTGGAACTCTCTTGCTTTTTCCATGATCCAGCGGATGTTGGCAATTTTAGAATTTTATCACCCACTGAATTGAAGACAGAATACATAGGATCATTCTGTTGCTTGAAGAAATTCAGCTCTGTAGAAACTCTTTGGTTCTTATGATGATAGGAGAGAGATAAAAAAAGTCTAATACTAAAAGAGGGACAAAACTAACAAAAGCAAAGGAAGGGTTTATGTAAGAAGAAGAAACAAATCTACTTCCACAGTTTCATTTAATGGCCTAACTTGCTAGAGAACAAAATATCTAATTTTTGTGATACATGGCACAATGAAAACCCAGACTTTAGAGGAGTTGAGCAAACATTTTAGCTCATGGGCAGAAGGAACTGGAGTAAGTAACCACCACTGGGGCCAGCACTCTGTCAAGAGAACATGCTCTGAGTCAAATTCCTTAAGAAGTTATTTTTCCAAAACAACTGGAAATTTAATAATACTTTATATGAAATTTGACTTTAGAATCCTCCCAGGAAAATGAACGGCTTAACTGGAGACAAAAGATAAGTACCTAGGTTCCTTAACTTTAAAAAAAATTATAAATATTGTGTTTTCTATTCCAAGCGTAAGTCTGACTACTAAGCAGATAATTCAAAAAATGATTTTTTTTTTCGGTTTCTGGCCCAACTGAAAATTAACAGGACAAAGTACTCTAGCAGAAAGGGAATGGTATTTTGATCTCATTTTGCACAGGTTTGGCATAACTGCTTGGATATTTTGTAACTCCCTTCACTTCTGTGTCCTTTAGTTTTTCTTAGCTACAACATCCATTAGGATGGCTACTATAAGGAAAAAACTAAAACAAAAACAAAATACCTCACTTACATCAGTGAACAGATAATACAGACAGAAAATCAACAAACCAACAGTGGTCTTAAATGACACAACAGACCGGTTAGGCATCTCCTGGGTCAGGAAGATGCCCTGGAGAAGTAAATGGCAACCCATTCCAGTGTTCTTGCCTGGAAATTCCCATGTAAAGGAAAGTTAAAGGGCTCAAAATAGCCTGGAGTTAAAACTCCCCTCTGGGTCCTCCCTACCATTGTATGTAAAACAAAGAACTCTCTCACCTGAGAAAAAAATGGACGTTAAGGTTGATTTTGCCCAGATCCCAGCTGGTCCCAGCCTCTGTACAACCTACAGAATTCCTTGCCCCAGCCATTTAAGAGATAATTAATCTGAACAACCTTGAAGAACAGGCCCCCGTAAGACAGTAGATTTCCACATACATGCCTATATACACTTTTTTCTTGGGTTAGTGCAGCAGCTTACTAATCTGACTGTTGCCCCTTCTTACTTCATTAAAGGTGATCTGTTCCTGTAAAGTGCAGGTCTCATTCTTTTTTCCAAATCTTACCTTCTCTAACTCCCTTACCCTACACCATGGACACAACAGCTTGGGTGGGCAATGGAATCACATAAAAGTCAGACTAAACAACAACAACAATGAACTTTCCATACAAAAACAGCAGAACACACATTCTTTTCAAGTTCACATGGAACTTTCCTCAGCATGAATCATATGCTGGGCCACAAAACAAGTCCTAACAAAATTAAGAGAATAGAAATTATCTGAAGCATTTTTTTTCCCAACCACCATGGTATGAAAGTAGAAAATCAATTACAGAAAGAAAAATGGGAAGAATAATAACACATGGAGACCAAACAACATGCCACTAAAACAAAAATGGATCAAGGAAGAAATCAAAGAGGAAATCAGAAAATACATCGAGACAAATGAAAATAGTGAGACAACATACCAAATCTATGGAATGCAGCAAAGTAGTTCTGAGTGGGAAGTGTGCACTGCTACAGGCTACAAGAAAAACCTCAAACACCCTAACCTAACCATCTAAAGAAATTAGGGGGAAAAAAAAAAGAACAAGCTAAGCCAAAAGGCAGCAGAAAGAAGAACATAATAAATATCCGAGGGGATTTTAAAACAGGCGAAAAATTAGAAAAGATCAATAAAAACAAGAGCTGATTTTTTAAAAAGATAAGCAAAATTGAGGAACTTTTAGTCAGGCTCATCAAGCAAAAAGCAAGAGGACTCAAGTAAACAATGTAGTTTCCTCAGAAAACTAAATATAGAACTCCATAGATTGTAGCAATTTCACTCCTGGACAGTTCAGTGAAATAAGTCAGACAGAGAAGGACAAATATTGCTTGTTATTCAGTTCAGTTAGTTCAGTAGCTCAGTCATGTCTGACTCATTGCGACACCATGAATGGCAGCATGCCAGGCTTCCCTGTCCATCACCAATTCCCGCAGTTCACTCAGACTCATGTCCATTGAGTCAGTGATGCCATCCAGCCATCTCATCCTCTGTCATCTCCCAATCCCTCCCAGCATCAGAATCTTTTCCAATGAGTCAACTCTTCGCATGAGGTGGCCAAAGTACTGGAATTTTAGCTTCAGCATTATTCCCTCCAAAGAAATCCCAGGGCTGATCTCCTTCGGAATGGACTGGTTGGATCTCCTTGCAGTCCAAGGGACTCTCAAGAGTCTTCTCCAACACTATGGTTCAAAAGCATCAATTCTTTAGCGCTCAGCCTTCTTCACAGTCCAACTCTTACATCCATACCTAACTAGTGGAAAAACCACAGCCTTGACTAGATGGACTTTAGTCAACAAAGTAATGTCTCTGCTTTTCAACATGTTATCTAGGTTGGTCATAACTTTTCTTCCAAGGAATAAGCATCTTTTAATTTCATGGCTGCAGTCACCATCTGCAGTGATTTTGGAGCCCAAAAAAATAAAGTCTGACACTGCTTCCACTGTTTCCCCATCTATTTCCCATGAAGTGATGGGACCAGATGCCATGATCTTCGTTTTCTGAATGTTGAGCCTTCAGCCAACTTTTTCACTCTCCTCTTTCACTTCCATCAAGAGGCTTTTTAGTTCCTTTTCACTTTCTGCCATAAGGGTGGTGTCATTTGAATATCTGAGGTGATTGATATTTCTCCTGGCAATCTTGATTCCAGCTTGTGTTTCTTCCAGCCCAGTGTTTCTCATGATGTACTCTGCATAGAAGTTAAATAGGCAGGGTGACAATATACAGCCTAGACATACTCCTTTTCCTATTTGGAACCAGTCTGCTGTTCCATGTCCAGTTCTACTGGTGCTTCCTGACCTGCATATAAGTTTCTCAAGAGGCAGGTCAGGTGGTCTGCTATTCCCATCTCTTTCAGAATTTTAGATAGTTCATTGTAATCCACACAGTCAAAGGCTTTGGCATGATCTCTGGTTCCTCTGCCTTCTCTAAAACCAGCTTGAACATCAGGAAGTTTATGGCTCATGTGTTGCTGAAGCCTGGCTTAGAGAATTTTGAGCATTACTTTACTAGCATGTGAGATGAGTGTAATTGTGTGGTAGTTTGAGCATTTTTTGGCATTGCCTTTCTTTGGGATTGGAATGAAAACTGACATTTTCCAGTCCTGTGGCCACTGCTGAGCTTTCCAAATTTGCTGGCATATTGAGTGTAGCACTTTCACAGCATCATCTTTCAGGATTTGAAATAGCTCAACTGGAATTCCATCACCTTCACTAGCTTTGTTCATAGTGATGCTTTCTAAGGCCCACTTGACTTCACATTCCATGATGTCTGGCTCTAGGTGAGTGATCACACCATCGTGATTATCTGGGTCATGAAGATCTTTTTTGTACAGTTCTTCTGTGTATTCTTGCCACCTCTTCTTAATATCTTCTGCTTCTGTTAGGTCCATACCATTTCTGTCCTTTATCAAGCCCATCTTTGCATGAAATATTCCCTTGGTATCTCTAATTTTCTTCAAGAGATCTCTAGTCTTTCCCATTCTGTTGTTTGCCTCTATTTCTTCGCATTGATTGTTGAGGAAGGCTTTTCTTATCTCTTCTTGCTATTCTTTGGAACTCTGCATTCAGATGCTTATATCTTTCCTTTTCTCCTTTGCTTTTTGTTTGTCTTCTTTTCACAGCTATTTGTAAGGCCTCCTCAGAGAGCCGTTTTGCTTTTTTGCATTTTCTTTTCAATGGGGATGGTCTTGATTCCTGTCTCCTGCACAATGTCATGAACCTCCATCCATAATTCATCAGGTACTCTATCTATCAGATCCAGGCCCTTAAATCTATTTCTTACTTCCACTGTAAAATCATCAGGGTTGGATTTAGGTCATACCTGAATGGTCTAGTGGTTTTCCCTACTTTCTTCAATTTCGGTCTGAATTTGGCAATAAGGAGTTCATGATCTGAGCCACAGTCTGTTCCCAGTCTTGTTTTGTTGACTCTATAAAGCGTCTCCAGAATATAATCAATCTGATTTCAGTGTTGACCATCTGGTGATGTCCATGTGTAGAGTCTTCTCTTGTGTTGTTGGAAGAGGGTGTTTGCTATGACCAGTGCATCTTTTTGGCAAAACTTTATTAGTCTTTGCCCTGCTTCATTCTGCATTCCAAGGCCAAATTTGCCTGTTACTCCAGGTGTTTCTTGACTCCCTACTTTTGCATTCCAGTTTCCTGTAATGAAAAGGATATCTTTTTTGGGTGTTACTTCTAAAAATCTTGTAGGTCTTCATAGAATCATTCAACTTCAACTTCTTCAGCATTGCTGGTTGGGGCATAGACTTGGATTACTGTAATATTGAATGGTTTGCCTTGGAGACGAACAGAGATCATTCTGTCGTTTTTGAGATTGCATCCAAGTACTGCATTTTGGACTCTTTTTTTGACCATGATGGCTACTCCATTTCTTCTGAGGGATTCCTGCCCACAGTAGTAGATATAATGGTCATCTGAGTTAAATTCACCCATTCCGGTCCACTTTAGTTCACTGATTCCTATAATGTTGACGTTCACTCTTGCCATCTCCTGTTTGACCATTTCTAATTTGCCTTGATTCATGGACCTGACATTCCTGGTTCCTATGCAATATTTCTCTTTACCACATCAGACCTTGCTTCTATCACATCACATCCACAACTGGATATTGTTTTCGCTTTGGCTCCATCCTTTCATTCTTTCTGGAGTTATTTCTTCACTGATCTCCAGTAGCATATTGGGCACTTACTGACCTGGAGAGTCCCTCTCTCCATATCCTGTCATTTCACCTTTTCATACTGTTCATGGGGTTCTCAAAGCAAGAATACTGAAGTGGTTTGCCATTCCCTTCTCCAATGGACCACACTTTATTAACTACATGTGAAATCAAAAATATAAAACAAATAAATATACATTACCAAATAGACTTAAAAATATAGAAAACTAGGTTCCAGTTTGGCAAGAGAAGGAGAAGGAGGGGAGGGGCAAGTTAGAGGTACAGGTTAAAAAGATAGAAACTACCATATATAAAATTGGATAAGGACTAAGGATATATTGCACAGTACAGGGAAATATAGCCATTATTTGTAATAACTGTAAATGGAGCATAATCTGTAAAAAAAATATTGAATCACCATGCTGTAGACCTAAAACTAACACTGAAAGTCAACTCTAATTTCATTAAAAAAATAAACAAACAGAAAATGACAAATGTTGATGAGGATTTGAATAATTGGAATGTTAAATTCTTAGAATGGTTGTAAAATGGTATTGCTGATGGACAAAACAGGATGGTGGTTCTTCATGAAATTAAACATAAAATTACCATGTGATCCAGCAAGCCCATTGCTGACTATATATTCAAAATAATTAAAAACAAGGTGTCAAAGACATATTTACACTCTCATGGTAAAAAAGGCATGGTTCACTATAGCTAAATTGTGGCAACAACACAAGTATCTGTTACTGGATGAAGAAAATGTGCTATAAACATACAGTGGAATATTCAATCCAGTTCAGTTGCTCAGTCATGCCCAATTCTTTTCTGCCCCATGGACTGCAGCATGCCAGGCTTCCCACTCCACCACCAATTCCCAGAGCTTGCTCAAAGTCATGTCCATCGAGCTGGTGATGCAATCCAACCATCTCATCCTCTGTCATCCCCTTCTCCTCCTGTCTTCAGTCCTTCCCAGCATCAGGGTTTTTACAGATGAGTCAGTTCTTCGCATCAGGTGGCCAAAGTACTGGAGTTTCAGCTTCAGCAGCAGTCCTTCCAATGAATATTCAGGACTGATTTCCTTTAGGATGGACAGGTTGGATCTCCTTACAGTTCAAGGGACTCTCAAGAGTCTTCTTTAACACCATAATTCAAAAACATCAGTGCTTTGGTCTCAGCTTTCTTTATAGTCCAACTCTCACATCCATACATGACCACTAGAAAAACCATAGCTTTAACTTGATGGATGTTTTTTGGCAAAGCAATGTCTCTGCTTTTTAATATGCTGTGTAGGTTGGTCATAGCTTTTCTTCCAAGGAGCAAGGGTCTTTTAAATTCATAGCTGCAGTCACCATCTGCAGTGATTTTGGAGTCCAAGAAAATAAAGTCTCTCACTGTTTCCATTGTTACCCCATCTATTTGCAATGAAGTGATGGGACCAGATGCCATGGTCTTTGTTTTTTGAATGTTGGATTTTAAGACAACTTTTTCACTCTCCTCTTTCACTTTCATCAAGAGGCTCTTTAGTTCCTCTTTGCTTTCTGCCATAGGATGTTGTCATCTGTGTATCTGAGGTTATTGATATTTCTCACAGAATATTTTTCCCAGAACAGTGGAATATTACTCACTCTTAAAAGGAAAGGAAATTCTATAGTATGCTACATGAATGAATATTGAGGTCATAATGACAGCTGAAAGAAGCCAGTTACAGAAAGACAAATACTACGTGCTTTCATTTATATGAGGTACTTGCAGTAGTTAAATTCAGAGAGACAAAAATTAGAATGGTGGCTCTTAGGGAGTAAGAGGAGGGAAAATGGGAAATTATCAGTAAATACGTATAGAGTTTCAGTTTTACAAGATGAAAATAGTTATGGAGATTGAAGATGATGGTTACACAAAATTATGAATGTATTAATACCACTGACTGTGCATATAAAAATAGTGAAGATGGTAAAGTTTGTTATGTTTCGCATACCACAATAAAAACAACTGTTACAAAAATTGTTACACTGTAGTGTGACTAATACAAAGATAAAGTGATAGGTGTTTGAAGAGTATTTAAGCAGGGCATTTTAATCAAAATGGAGAAGTAGGATGGGGTTGATCATTGGTCTTGGAGAATTCCAGAGAGAGGAGCTGATGTCCTACACCCTTCTGTAGGCTAAGTCTGAAAAGGCTTACCTTTGGTGCATTTATGAAATGCTACATCATGATTTTTATTGTAGACTTTAGGAGGATTGTCAATCAGAGAAGAATATGTTTATAATCTTTACTTCATTAAGCAGAGATGTCTGCAACTGCAGCAAATTATGAGGTCATATCACATGTGCCTTGCTTCACAGCCTTCATGGGGGTATTTCCTTCAAGGAAAGGAAGAGTTAGAAGAAACCTGAGTGATCATTTGGCCTTACTCCCTCACTTCACAGATGAAATAATGATCCCAGGAAAATTAAATAACTTAGGTGACATGTGCTACCTGACAGCTGGATGTGTAAAGCAGATTCTGTAGCCCCAGCGCTGTTCAGATTATACATATATGGCCCTTACAGCAGAGATAGAGTTACTGCACATTGACAGGCAGCAAGATACTGCTTTGCATCACAAGCTCTTGTAGATTATACTTGAGAGCAAATTTTGATGATATATGTGACTCTGCCATCGATATTTCTGGGAAGTATCAAATTAATGGGTCAAATCAAAAGTAAAATGTTGATCTTGAAGCAGTAATATTAAATAAGTGTAAGGGTTAAGTTAGTGTGGTGAAAAATAAGGGTTTTCTGAATGTGACTTAGGACATTGACAGTGCACGTGAAAACCAATTTCTCTACTCACTAGGCCATAGGTAGCCTCTCAATCTATCACTGAATGATACGCTCCACTCTCTGATTTCATCTACTTCTCAAAATGTCCCTGACATTTTATAAGTACAAAGTAAGCCCCTACATTTCACCAGGGACCTCTACAAAAACTATTCAGTCTTATTCACATGTGAGCAAATATTCTATTCTTCTGGAGGAGTCAAGTCATTTAAAAATCTTAAGTAGATTCTGCTATAAAAATCAGAATTGCTGCTTTGGGATATATGAGTCTTTGATATTATTACTCATGTAGGAAATGTATTTTTCATAAAATATCATAGAATAGAGCTGGTTTTCATCTATCCCTGGAATAACATAAAGCATGTGAATTACAGCTGACTTATCAGTGACATGTATAATATGTGAGTATACAGTACACTGTAATATGCTTGATCAAAATTTAACCACCAATTCTTTAAAAGCCTGATCCAAGCAATTTGGAAGTAGGAATAAGGTAGAGAATAGAACAAGAGAGGAAATAAATCTATGAAAAACATTGCTTCTGTATGATTCTATTATTAAATATAGGAAAAACAACATTTTCCCCTTTATTTCTGTTTCATCTCTTCCTTAATCCCCCACGTGATTTCTGTAGCTTATACATCCTGTTACTGCTGTATTCAGGGATAGCATATATTTGAATAATGTAGGCTTGAGGATTAAAAGAAGACATTGGAAAAAGCCCAAGGGAAAATTTGAGCAGAGCCTACAAGTAGGATGAATGGAATGGATTTGGTAGAAGTGGGGAGAACAAGAGAATGATAAAAGGGAGGGACAGAAAAAGAGAGAATAGAGAATATTGTTGTTAATATTTATCTTCTGCAACCCAGTCCCCAAAACAGGTCTTAGAAGTGAGATAATCTTAATTACCAGAAACCAAGATGTATGAAAGATGTTGAAAATGTATGCCTCTGGGACACTGACACTATCTTAAGTTATTTACTCTGCAACCCCTTTTAATTTAAATAATAGCTGTTTGACTTTACAAGCTGAACAAAGATTCCAATTCAAGTGAGAGAGGCTAATATATAGCAATGAGTTTACAGTCATTTTGTACCTGAAAAAAAAAAAAAAAAACCCAAAACCCAGCATTCTTCATTTCTGTGATTTCAGGAGAGAAAGAACTGGTATAAGCTTTTGGGAAATGCCAGAAATACACTAAACTGTATTTGTGTTTTATGTTTATGCAATACTTTTTACAGTGTACTAAACATGTTGTAATATAAATCTGAACATTTAAAATCTTCAGTATCAATCTAAAACTCATTAAAACAGAGATGCATGTCCTAGTCATTTTAGCTTCAAGTCTACCATTTTTAATAGTTATTAATTCATTAATTCAACACATATATATTTACCTATCATTTTTCTACTATCTTCATGTATTTTCGGTATTGGCACAGAGTAGATTTCAAGGCACACACTGTTCTTACCCCCTCAGAGTTTATAGTATGAAGGCCATCTAGGTGCCTACTGTATACAATATATCCTGTTTGGTGCACTAATTAAAAAATAGAAAGGTAAAATCATATAATATAGATTTTAATAGTCCTATCTTTAAACTTTCCACTGGAAAGGAAAGGAGAATTGGTTTTAGATTATCCTTTGCAAATGACTATCCTGCTTCTGCTTAAATATATTAATTAATAGGTACTTCACTAGTTTGTAGCTGATCTTTTGTTTCTTATTCAGTTCTATTTATGAATTTGGGAAGAATCATCATCTTTATGCTATAGAGTCTTTCCATCCTTGAACATAATGTTTTGGGTTTTTTCCATAAACATCTGGAACATTTAGGTTAGATTTATACTTTAGGATCTTTTGTTGTGATTGGTAAGAAGTTTTCTTAAATTCATTTTTAAATTGGTGGTTCTGCTATATTAGACATAAATCTTGTTTGCATTCTCAGAATTGCTTGACCTTTCATTTCTTTCTCTCCCAACTGCCCAACGGGAACCTTTTCCCCATCAGTTTTCTTTTTTAAAAACTGGGATAATACAGTCTCCCATGGAGTATGAAATATGGCTTCCTGAAAAGTGGCTGAAGGGTTGGAGATGTAACCCAGATACACAGGAGACTTAACATCCTATTGCTGTGAGCATTGACCAATGAACCAATAGGACAAGGGAAAGCAGAAGGCAGATATATTTTCTCACTGTCTTCTCTCCTCTGGGGGTTCCCTGGTGGCTCAGATGGTAAAGAATCTGCCTGCAAAGCAGGTTTGATCCTTGGATTAGGAAGATCCCCTGGAGAAGGGAATGGCAACCCACTAAAGTATTCTTGCCTGGAGAATTCCATGGACAGAGAAGCCTCATGGGCTATAGGCCATGGGGGTCACAAAGAATCAGACACAACTGAATGACTAACACCTCACTTTCTCTCCTTTGGATAGCTCTAAGGAATCCAAGGTCAGCCTTGCCAGGGGAACCTGGAGGGAGCTGTGCCTTAGAAGTTCATTTGGAAGAAGCATTATAATACTGCTGGAATGGTAATGCATTATATAGCCTTGCTTAACATCTTTTCTTACCTCACTTTCATTTTTTCCTTACCCTACTCATCTAGGCTTGCATTTTTTTGCAAATAAAATGTCAGTCCCTAATTTTGAGTTTGCTTTCTAGACAGCATTGACTAAAACGTTATTAAAATTGTATTACAATATAGCACTTTAAGAATATACAATTCAATAAATGAAAGTGGATCCTTATTTGACAGCAAACAGAAAAATGTTTTTAATGGTTTAGAGACATAATTGTGAAAAGCAAACATTTAAATTCTGCAGAATAAAATACAGGAAAACATATTTTATTAAATCAGATATTAAGGAATATATATTGAATAAGCCACAAAAGGCAAGGCTTAAAAGAAAATACAGACACATTTGAATTCATTATGATTATATATGCAAATACAGATTGAGAGATAGCTAAAAATCTTTGATGAACTGTATCAGGCAAAGTATTGTTATTACATGAGATACATAGAGATATTCTCTAAATTAAGAAAAAATAAGTGCCTGTCTAGCACATTAGCATGGAAAACAGTGAGAAGAGGCCAAATTCTGATGTGTCTTAAAACAAGGTTTGTAATGTAAAAAAGAGAAAATCAAACTTAAGAGTGAGATTTTTGGCTGGAGTCTCTAAAAAAGTGTAGTTCATGGCAATCGATTCAGAAGACTGTTCATGGAGCAAATGTGTGGGAGATCAAGGTAGCAAGTTTGGACGTGTCGAAGCATAGATGCTCATGAAACATCTCAGAGGAGGTGCTACACACCTTTTGGATACATGAGTAGGAACAAGTGCAAAGTGTGAGCTGTATCTATCCATCTGACTGTTGTTAAATGCTTCGTATTTAGAAGCATGCGAGGGGTGAGTTCATCAAACATTTGAGTGTTTACAGAGAGGAAAAGAGGGACAATGAAAAGTCTGACTGTTATGACGTCCCAATGCCAAGAGGCTGAGAATAAGAGGAAAAAAGAAGAAAGGAGACTGGAGAAAATTGGGCCGTTTGGTAGCAGAAACATAGAGCAAGGTGTCCTGGAAGCAAAATTGCAAAGCTGTATCAAGGAGGAAGTGATTTGCTATGTCAAATGCTGCTGATTTATCAAGGAAAAAGAATGAGAAATGATTCTTGGATATAGCAGTGTGGAACTCATTGATGGTCTTGACAAAAACATTTTCAGATAAGTGATTGGCATGAAAGTCTGACCAGAGTGGATTGAAGAGTCAGAGAATGGAAACTGGAGATAGTAAGAACAGACAACCCTTTCAGGAATTCTGCATCAAATGAGAGGCAAGAAATTGGAGGAGGTAGATGAAGATGAAAGAGGAGAGTGAAAAAGCTGGCTTAAAGCTCAACATTCAAAAAATGAAGTTCACATAGTATCCAGTCCCATCACTTCATGTCAAATAGATGGGGAAACAATGGAAATAGTGACAGATTTTATTTTCTTGGGCTCCAAAATCACTGCAGATGGTGACTGCAGCCATGAAATTAAAAAAATGCTTGCTCCTTGGAAGAAAAGCTATGGCAAAACTAGACAGCATATTAAGAAGCAGAGATATTATTTTGCAAACAAAGGTCCATATATTCAAAGCTATGATTTTTCCTATAGTCATGTATGGATGTGAGAGTTGGACACTAAAGAAGGCTGAGTGCCAAAAAGTTGATGCTTTTGAATTGTGATGTTGGAGAAGACTCTGGAGAGTCCCTTAGACTGCAAGGAGATCCAACCAGTCCATTCTAAAGGAAATCAGTCCTAAATATTCATTGAAATGACTGATGCTGAAATTGAAGTTCCAGTACTTTGGACACCTGATATGAAGAGCTGACCCATTAGAAAAGACTCTGATGCTGGGAAAGATTAATGGCCAGAGGAGCAGGGGATGACAGAGGACAAGATGGTTAGATGGCATCACCGACTCAATGGAGATGAGTTTGAGCAAGCCCAGGAGATAGTGAAGGACAGGGAAACCCGGCGTGCTGCAGTCAGTGGGGTTGCAAAGAGTCATACACAACTGAGTGACTGAACAACAAAGATGAAGGTAAACATGGAAAAAAAATTTAACATGAGGAAATAATAGCATGGTTACAAGTATTAGAGTTCCCCCAAAGAAAGAAGGATTTATTAATGTGGCTTATTTTTTATGTGAGGAGACAAACAGATGAACAATTTTTTAAAAATATGCATATCCAGTTTTTGTAGGATGATTTGTTGACAAGACTCCCCTTGCTGCACTGAATCGCTGTATCCTTTGTCAAAAATGAATTGAATCCATCTGTAGGCATATTTCTGGACTCAATTCTGTTTCATGGATCTACTTGTCAATCTTTATGTCTACAATCCAGAATGTTAGACTGCATCTTCTTTTTTCAAAATGTTTCAGCTATTTTAGGTTTCTGGCACTTTTCATTTGAACATTAGAATAAGATTTTCAATTTGCATTTTTACTGGAATTGTATTGAATCTTTAGACAAACTTTGGGGTAATTGACATCTACATAATATTAAATAATTGAATCAATTAACATCATATATTGGTTAATTTATTTATGACTACCCTAATTTCCTAAGCAATGCTTTATAATGTTTTACAATTTTCTATATATTGATATTACTGTTTTTTGCCAATTTTTTCTCGAAATACATCATATTTTTGAGGCTAATGTGATTTTTGATGCAATGTGAATTTTACTTTCAAAATGAAACCCTATCACTTGAAAAATAGTCTATAGATTTGTTTTTTCAATACAAAAGGAGGACTACATCCATTCAAAATAGCTTTCAAGAAGTATATTAGTCATTAAAAAAAATTTATGATAAGAATACTTGACATCTACCCTTACATGATTGTTGTTCAGTCACTAAGCCATGTCCAGCTCTTTGTGACCCCGTGAGCTTCACATGCCAGACTTCCCTGTCCTTCACTCTTTCCCAGAGTTTGCTCAGACTTACATATGATAATGTTTTAATTCAATTTCCAGTTGTTCATTAATAGTATATAGTAATACAATTAGATTTTGTATATTGGTCTTAAATCTTGCACGTGTTCTAAACTCATTGCTGCTGCTGCTAAGTCGCTTCAGTCGTGTCCGACTCTGTGCGACCCCATAGACGGCAGCCTGCCAGGCTCCTCTGTCCCTGGGATTCTCCAGGCAAGAATACTGGAGTGGGTTGCCGTTTCCTAATTAGTTCTATTTTTCTGTATGGATGTGAGAGTTGGACTGTGAAGAAGGCTGAGCGCCTAAGAATTGATGCTTTTGAACTGTGGTGTTGGAGAAGACTCTTGAGAGTCCCTTGGACTGCCAGGAGATCCAACCAATCGATTCTGAAAGAGATCAACCCTGGGATTTCTTTGGAAGGAATGATGCTAAAACTGAAGCTCCAGTACTTTGGCCCCCTCATGCGAAGAGTTGACTCATTGGAAAAGACTCTGATGCTGGGAGGGATTGGGGTCAGGAGGAGAAGGGGACGACCGAGGATGAGATGGCTGGATGGCATCGTGGACTCGATGGACATGAGTCTGAGTGAACTCCGGGAGATGGTGATGGACAGGGAGGCCTGGCGTACTGCGATTCATGGGGTCGCAAAGAGTCGGACACTACTGAGCGACTGAACTGAACTGAACTTCACTAATTAGGTACTATTTTTCTAACAGATTACATAGGATAGTCTACATAGTCATATGTCTCTAGAAAAAACTTTCCAACTTGAATACCTTTAATTTCTTCATCTTGCTTTACTGTACAATGCTAGATGCTTACTACAGTGCGGAAAGAAGTGGTGAATGCAGGTATCCATACCATTACCTTGATACTCATTGTAGAGGAAGGCACTCTGTCTTGGCCATTAGCATGCTCTTAGTTATAGGTTTCTTCAAATTATCTTTTATTGAGCTAAGAAAATTCCCATCTATTTCCATTTTGCTGATATTTTATTATAAATTAAGGTTGAATTTTATCAAAGGCTGTAAACTGCCTCCTTTGAGGGCTATATATATTTTTTTCTTAATCTTTTTTCAGTTCTGTCACTCAGTCATGTACTTGAGTACACTGAATTTTAAATGTTAAATTGCCAGGGTCCTGCCCCAGTGGATCCAGGGAATTTGAAGTGGGGATGGTGTTGGCGAGGAAAAACTTATTTATTTCGAAATATAAGATTAGATTAGGAAGAAATAGTGTAGTAGGAAAATTTTAGATGTAGAAAAGAAGGCTGAATAAGTTGGTTTATGGAGAAAGCCAATAAAGTTCCAGACAAGGAGCTTGCACCATCTACGTTAGGCCACTGGCATCCGTTTGAATATTGGAGAGTGCCCTGCCCTGGGCCCTCTCTCTTACAGATCTCACCAGCTGGGACAGGTAAGTAGACATGGCGAGCCTCCACGCCCCAGATGGGAATTCAGCCTGAAATTAGAGAAAATAATAGACACGGGGGGAAGCCCAGCATTGGTGCAAGACTCCAAAAACTTTATTTTTCAAAATTAGCTTATATACCCCAGTTCAGTTCAGTTCAGTCGCTCAGTCGTGTCTGACTCTTTGAGACCCCATGAATTGCAGTACACCAGGCCTCCCTGTCCATCACCAACTCCTGGAGTTCACTCAGACTCACATCCATTGAGTCCGTGATGCCATCCAGCCATCTCATCCTCTGTCGTCCCCTTCTCCTCCTGCCCCCAATCCCTCCCAGCATCAGAGTCTTTTCCAATGAGTCAACTCTTCGCATAAGGTGGCCAAAGTACTGAAGCTTCAGTTTTAGTATCATTCCCTCCAAAGAAATCCCAGGGTTGATCTCCTTCAGAATGGACTGGTTGGATCTCCTGGCAGTCCAAGGGACTCTCAAGAGTCTTCTCCAACACCACAGTTCAAAAGCATCAATTCTTCTGTGCTCAGCCTTCTTCACAGTCCAACTCTCACATCCATACATGACCACAGGGAAAACCATAGCCTTGACTAGACGGACCTTAGTCGGCAAAGTAATGTCTCTGCTTTTGAATATACTATCTAGGTTGGTCATAACTTTTCTTCCAAGGAGTAAGCGTCTTTTAATTTCATGCCTGCAGTCACCATCTGCAGTGATTTTGGAGCCCAAAAAAACAAAGTCTGACACTGTTTCTACTGTTTCCCCATCTATTTCCCATGAAGTGATGGGGCCAGATGCCATGATCTTCGTTTTCTGCTTTAAGCCAACTTTTTCACTCTCCTCTTTCACGTTCAACAAGAGGCTTTTTAGCTCCTCTTCACTTTCCGCCATAAGGGTGGTGTCATCTGCATATCTGAGGTTATTGATATTTCTCCCAGCAATCTTGATTCCAGCTTGTGTTTCTTCAAGTCCAGCGTCGTACATAATGGAATATGCAGAGTTATGCAGGGGCAGCAGTCCTGACCCTCATTGAGACAAGGGTGTCTTTTTTGCATGCCCTCCCGTTTACAAAAGGTCTCAGGTGGTTTACATTATCTTCTGGCCAAGAGGCCTGTTAACATTTTTATGGCTCTCTTCCTGGGTAATTGTCTATCAGCCAGAAAACTCCTTTTCCCTAGAAGTGTTTTTTCTTTACTCTGCATTACCCTAAAAATACTAAATAAAGTTACATTCCTATAGGACAAAGGTGCAGTGAGTTATAACAAAGAAAGTACTTAACTCAAAGATCTAATATTGCTAATACCAGGTCTACTACCTGTTTTTCTATATACCAGCTATATCTTACAAATAAAAATTTGGCAGCAAGTATTGGCTCAACAAGTGAAATCTTTAATCAGTCCTATTCTAATGATTATGACTCCTCGGAAGCCCCTACATTCCTAGGATGTTTTAAGCTTCCTGTGCCTCTCGCAGTCGGGAGGCCTCAAACAATCACATGCACAGCCTGCAGGCAGGCTAGAAAGCCATCAGAGAGGTTTTTGGATTGAAACACCCTTTCAAATGCAGAAGACTAAAGCCCTGAGTTTGACTTTTTCCAGAGCATGTCAGAAGAGTGGGAAAGAAGGCAGATTCTTATTTTGGGGGGGCGGGGTAAATGCTCAGGAAATGCCAGAGGGAAAACCTGAGATCTGAGTCGTCCTTGCCCATCAAATCTCTGCCACATGACCCTGTCATGGGTGGGATTCCTTAGGCTGGCTTCTGGCATTAAATAAAAATTGTACTTCTAGGATAAAATACAATTATTCTTAGTGTATTATTTTAAAATGTATTCTTGGATTCTATTTGCTAAGATTTTAAGAATTTTTCTATTTTCCCAAGGGATATAATCTGAAGTTTTCTTATAATATCTTTGTCTCATTTTAGTTCCAGAATAATGTGGAATTCATAAAGTGAGTGGGGAAAGATTTTCTCAATTTTCTACAATAATTTGTGTAGAACAGACATTATTTCTTCCTTATAAGTTTATTAGAATTTACCACTGATGCCCTCTGGCCTAGAGATTTTGCTGTGAGATTTTTAAAAACAAATTCAATTTCTTACATAATAAAAGAAGGGTTAATCAGGTTAGCTATTTTTTCCTTTAGCAAATAGTTCACATCTTTCAAAGAATTTGCTCATTTTATCTAATTTGTGAGTTTATTGGCAAATGCTATTCATAATAATCTTCATTATCCTTTTAGAAGGATAATGAAGATTTTGTCATGTTAGCTAATTCCTACTATTAATAATCTGCATTTTCATCTTGATTTTGATTAGTCTTGCAAGAGGCTCATCAATTTTTACTTTTTCAGAGAATCAACTTTTTATTTTCCATTCATTTATTTCTCTCTGATCTTCATTATTTCTCTTCTTCTGATGATTGGGGAGGGGTTCATTTGCTACATTGTTTTTTCTTCTAATTTTAAGTTGGAAACTGAAGTCATTAACTTGAGACCTTTCCTTTTTTCTAAAATAGGTTTTTTAAAGTGATGCATTTCCCTCTAAGTACTTCTATAGCTGCATCCTACAAATTTTATACTTTGCTTTAATTTTCCTTCAGTTTAAAATAATTCCTAATTTCCTTTTGAGTTTTTTGATTTAGGAATTATTTAGAAATGTGTTATTTAGTTTTTGTGTTATTTGGGGATTTTATAAATATTTTCTGTAAGTTATTTCTAATGTATTTGTACCATAGTTATAGAACATACATATTATGACTTGACTCCTCTTAAGTTTGAGATTTGTGTTATGGTCTAGAAAATGGCTAGTCATTATAAATTCTCCTTGTGCCCTTGAAAAATGTGTGTACTGTGATGTTGTAAGTTGAAGTCTTCTATGCATGTCAATTAGGTTGAGTTGATTGATATGTTGTTCAAGTCTTCTATATCCTTACTGATTTATTTTTGGCTCATTCTATAAAATACAGAAAGAAGAGTGCAGATTTATCTATTTACCCTTGATGCTCTATGTCTTTTTTTTCATGGAATTTTAAGCTTTAATATCAAGTCCATGCAAGTTTAGGATTATTATTTCTCTTTGGTGAGTTAAACTTCTTTCACTATCAAATGATCCTTCTTTGTTCTGAAATCAGATACTATAGTCATTTCTACTTTTTTTTTTGGAACAGAGTGACCTTAGTATATTTTTTGTTATCCTGTCTTTTAAATCTATTTGTGTCTTTAATTTTAAGTGAATTTTCTATAGGCAGAATCTAGTTGGGTCTGGCTTAAAAAAATCCAGTCTCCCAATGTCTGACTTTGTTGAGGTATTTAAATTTTTAACTGGGATTTTTAATTGGGATATTTAACTACTTACACTTAATATGATTGTTGGTCTAATTGGGTTAAATGTTCCATCTTACTCTACCATTTCTATTTTTTCAATCAGTCCTTTGTTCTTTTTTTTTCCTTTTTTATTCTTTCATATCATATCATTTGAGTATTTTTAGTGCTTTTTAAAATCTCCTTTGCTATCTTATTAACAACTCTTCATTTTGTGTTATATTAGTAGCTTCTATAAGGTGCATTGTGAGCATCTTTAACTTATAAATGTCCACCACAGTGATATTATACAACTTCACATAAAGAACCCTTCAGACACACGTTTTTCTCTGTACTTATCCTTTGTGTTATAATTATCCTATATTTTACTTGTATGCATTTTTAAACCCCATAGCATATTGCTATTATTTCTGTTTTAAGCAGTCGACTTTTTCTTTAAAGCATTTACTTAATAATAAAAAGCATTATTCATATTTACCTTTGAATTTACCATTCTGGTTCTTTATATTACTTTATGTGGATTATGTTTCCTTCTGGTATCTGACCTAAAGGAATTCCTTTACTATTTCTTATAATGCAGGTGCTGATAATTAATTCTTTCAACTCTCTATATCTGAGAAATTTTATATTTTGTCATCATTTCCAAAAAATATTTTTGCTGGATATAGAATTCTAGACTATTTTTAAAATTATTTTCGAAGATGTTGCTCTACTTTTTCTTATTTGCATTATCTCCCAGGAGAAGTCTGCTGTCATCTTTTTCTTTGCCTTTTGTACATATTGTGTACATTTTCTCTTGCTACTTCTAGGGCTTTCTTTTTACCACTGCCTGTAAGTTATTTGATTATGATGTGTCTTGCTGTGGTCTTCTTCAAGCATTAAGTGCTTGAGGTTTATTGAGCTTTTGACCAGTTATCTTCCAATTTTATCTTTCTTTTTTCCATTCTATTTTTAATTTTAAGTAAACTTATTTCATATACAGCATCAGAATTAAAATACAATAAAACTATTTAAATATTTCCTTCCTTTAGGTACTCAATCCCTCTAACTATCTACTGTATATTTGGCTGCTTTTACACAAAATGATTCCCTTGAATAATAATTAATCCTCAGTCCCATCCTTTTTTCCTCTCCTCATATCAAAATTTATAATATTCTGAACAAATATGTCCCAGGACAGATACAGTGACACTCTTGCTAGTAATTTCATTTCATGCAAACTTTTGTTGTTTAGGTGAAGATAGTTTTATATATTATGCCTGTTAGCAACATTCATAAATTATCATGAGACTCCTAGGTACACAACGACAACCTAACATTCATAGGAGAATCCTAAGAATAGGATCGTCCAGCAGAAAACACAGCTGGTAGATGATATAGACAATGACACAAAAGCTTTTATTACACGTGTGAATACTTAGGCCCACATATAAGACTGACCTTATATAACATAACTGAATTATTCAAAAGTTTTCATTTATCAGGACATATTTCTGAAAGCAAGGAAATGAAAAACTCTTTGGATATTACCTGTTTAAGTCTTTGTGATTTCTTTTTTTGTGTGTGAATGGATGTTGGAATGGAATAGGGTATAAGAATGCCTAGCAATGGTCTGTAGAAAAGGGTTCATGAACCTCTTTATGTTTAATGAAATTGCCTTGAGGGGCTCAGTAATAGTCTTTTAAGTTCTCACTCCCTGAAAGTAGTGCCCCTTTCATTCTCTTTATTCTTTTTTCTTCTTCTCCTTTATGACCTCATTAGCAATGAGACTTAATTGAACACACCTTCTCTTAAAATGATAAGCATTCCCAAGTCTATTACATTATCTCTAGGATTGACAGCCAGAAGGATTCAGCAGAATGTACTGTTCACGTTAGTGAACAAAAACTAAAGTTCAGTGATACTTTCTCCTGCTGAAAATGAATATGATGTCATTGCTCACTCATATTTTAAAAATACCAATGCAAATTCTCAGATGATAATTCTATGCTTTTTTCTCATGGGCTTGTAATAGTGGGTCTATAAAATGTAGCCTTTTGGCTCACATATGTACTTTGAGGTTAAATTATATCATCATCACACTGTAATAAAGCCTTATAAGCAGTTCTCATGGGATGCTAGACTGAACTCTTAGGTCAGAGCTTTAAAGATGCTGAATAATTATCTCATGTATTTAGATAGTAGAATCAGTATTTACGGATAAAATTCATAGGAAATAACATATTAACTGCCTTTTCCATGTCTTGTATCATGGAATTCATTAAATTTTTTTTAATTTAGTTCTTTTGCCCTTCAAATGATCAGTGATTTTTGCTATATGATAGCCCTGAATATAATTCAAGGTGATAGAGAGTTTTGATATGTTTTCTGTGTCTTGTTCTGTCAGTTCTTCTAATTGCTCATTTTTTGCTTCATTTAAATATATTTTGAGGTTAGCCTCAAAATAGTGGATTCCACCTGATTCAGCAAAATGTGCCTGCAATATAGTAATGTTCTGACTGGAATATCTGAGAATGATTCGGATTCTAGTTATTATTTTACTTATTATTATTACCATTTACTCAGCAATAACTGTGTATCTGATAAGGTGATATGCACTTCATAGTACTACCTCATTTAACTCTCAAAAGAATATCAGTCAGATACTATTACCCACATAAGAAATTCAAGAAAACTGAAAGGTTTAGCACTTTAGTAATTTCTCCAGGCCTTAGATTTAAATCATGGCTCTCAAAAATATACTGTATTGTTTCCTGTCAAATTTGTCTCCATAAAATCTACTTTAGAATGCTATGTAAAATATAATCTAGGAGGAAGAAACTTCTATATATTTGGTAGTTTCTGTCAACATGTGGAGCCATACATTCAGAGGGATATGCTATCTTCTGAATCTGGGTTAACTTTTCAGGCCACTTGTAAAGTAAACCTGTTTAAATATTTTCTCTTCTAAGTCTCATAAGCAGTGTTGAGCCTACACATAAGCACAATTATAATGACTCATTATTTCATGAGGGGGAAAACTTTAGAGGATCTTTTGTAATTGATTAAGACACGATTCATTTTGGGCTTACTTGGTTTCCAAACATGGGCAAACTTTCTGGAAGCTAGCAAAATAATTTAATATCAAAGGATGAACTAAATAGATATGGGGGAGGTAAAGAGAAAAGGATTATTAATAATAAAATGCTGAAATGAGTAAAATAGATGTATTAGCTACTATCTTCCTTATAGTGTTGGAAGACAAGTAAAAATGAATTAGGATAGGCTTTACAATAGTGACTTTATGCAGAATTCATAATAGAGGGCAAAGTCTTTGACACTATATTCACCTGCTTGTCTCATAAGATTGATCTCTCCCTTCCCACCTCCCTATCTCCGGACCCACCTCTCCCTTCCCACCTCCCTACCTCCGGACCCACCTCCCTATCACACATAACACAGAACCATTCCCAAGGAAAATAAATCTCACCTTACAGTTATAAAAATTATAGAAGTTTCTTTTGCATATGTGCAATCAGAATTAAATCTTTTGAGAAAAGGTGGTCGAAAAACAAAAAGAGAAAATGTTAGCTGACAGGGAAGAGAGTGGAAAAACATTTAAATTTGAGTATAATCATTGACAAAAACAAGTAGCTGCCATCCAGAACACTATGCATAAATCTTCCAACAAGTTCAGAGAATGAAGAATAGTTGCTTCTGGATCAATGCACAGTCGTTTAGTGGGCCTATCAAGCTGACAGTGAGAATACCAGACCTGACACACATGAATGCCCAAAAAGAGTGTCTCTCGATGTCAGCCCTGTGTATGTCAAGGAAACAAGAGTACAGGAGTATCAAAGCACACCAACAAACCACTGCTAAGCTTGTTTCTGCTACAGATACAAAACCAAAGGCTAACTGTGATCTGATCTTTGAAACTTGCTCTAGTATTAGTGGCCTTTAAAGCACTGGGTATACCCACACATACTGTGTATAATAGGGAAAAATAACAGGCTGAGAGTTGAACAGGAGTCTGCATTGCATCTGAAAAATCAAGCTCATTTGAATGGTCACAGTTATCTAATTTTTGGCTTATTTTGGGGGACGTTTCTGTTCCTAATAAGCACTAATGTATTTGTTATGATGGCCATTCTGCACTTAAATAACCAAAGTTTCAGAACACTTTGTGACATTTAATCATCTGTACAGTGATGTCCCTCAAAAGATTGCCATCTTATATAGTGCTGATTTTGATAGGCATGAGCTTTAGGTTCACTACTTTACCCTGGAATTAAACTTGGAATACTTACTTTATAAAATCTTTTAGTTCAGAGAAACTAAAACAATTCTTTTGTGTCTTAGTTTAAAAAGAATATTAACTGATAAAAACAGTTCTGCTAGGAAACTAGTTTATATGTTGTGAATACAGAACAAATAGGGTTTCACCTTCATATCTGTCTTAGATACTCTAAATCTAAAATATCTGTTTACATTATAGACCAAATGTAGTATTATATTATACTATAAAATTTAAATATATCTACTTATTCTAAAGATTAAATGTATTTATCAATTCTAAAGATTAATAGAGCGACCCCACATCTGAGGTCAGGGGCAGTGGCCTAGAGTGCCAGGCTGCGATGGTGCAGGAATGGCTGAGAGGAGCTACCCTGCGTTTGAGGTCAGGGGTGGCAGCTGAGAGGAGCTACTCTGCGTCAAGGTCAGGGGCGGCAATTGGGAGGAGTCACCCCACATCCGAGGTCAGCGGCAGTGGCCAAGAGGAGCTACCCCGTGTCTGAGGCCAGTGGCAGCCAGGAGGAAACACCCCGTGTCTGAGGTCAGGGCAGCCGCCGGGAGGAGTTACCCCACGTCCGAGGCCAGTGGAGGCTGGGAGGAGACACCCTGCCTCTGAGGTCTGGGGTGGCCGGGAGAAGACACCTTATGCCCGAGGCCAGAGGCGACAGCTAGGAGGAGCCACCCACACCCAAGCCCAGGGCCGGCGGCTGGGAGGGTCAACCCGAGGAGTGGTGGCTGGGCAGGCACAGGAGGGCCTAGAGGAGCTATCCCACGTTGAAGGTCAGGGATGGTGGCAATAAGGAGATACCCCTCGTCCAAGTTAAGGAGCAGAGGCTGTGCTTTGCTGGAGCAGCTGTGAAGAAATACCCCACACCCAAGGTAAGAGAAACCCAAGTAAGATGGTAGGTGTTGCAAGAGGGCATCAGAGGGCAGACACACTGAAACCACACTCACAGAAAACTAGTCAGTCTAATCACACTAGGATCACAGCCTCGTCTAACTCAATGAAACCAAGCCATTCCTGCAGGGCAACCCAAGATGGGTGGGTCATGGTGGAGAGGTCTGACAGAATGCGGTCCACTGGAGAAGGGAATGGCAAGCCACTTCAGTATTCTTGCCTTGAGAACCCCATGAACAGTATGAAAAGGCACAATGAGAGGATACCAAAAGAGGAACTCCCCAGGTCATTAGGTGCCCAAAACGCTACTGGAGATCAGCAGAGAAATAACTCCAGAAAGAATGAAGGGATGGAACCAAAGCAGAAACAATACCCAGCTTTGGATGTGACTGGTGATAGAAGCAAGATCCGATGCTGTAAAGAGCAATATTACATAGGAACCTGGAATGTCAGTTCCATGAATCAAGGCAAATTGGACGTGGTCAAACAAGAGATGGTAAGGGTGAACGTCGACATTCTAGGAATCAGTGAACTAAAATGGACTGAATGGGTGAATTTAACTCAGATGACCATTATATCTACTACTGTGGGCAGGAATCCCTCAGAGGAAATGGAGTAGCCATCATGGTCAACAAAAGAGTCCAAAATGCAGTACTTGGACACAATCTCAAAAATGACAGAATGATCTCTGTTCGTTTCCAAGGCAAACCATTCAATATCACAGTTATCCAAGTCTATGCCCCAACCAGTAATGCTGAAGAAACTGAAGTTGAACGGTTTTATGAAGACCTACAAGATCTTTTAGAACTAACACCCCAAAAAGATGTCCTTTTCATTATAGGGGACTGGAATGCAAAATTAGGAAGTCAAGAAACACGTGGAGTAACAGGCCAATTTGGCCTTGGAAAGTGGAATGAAGCAGGCAAGAAAATGCACTGGTCATAGCAAACACCCTCTTCCAACAACACAAGAGAAGACTCTACACATGGACATCACCATATGGTCAACACTGAAATCAGATTGATTATATTCTTTACAGTCAAAGATGGAGAAGCTCTATACAGTCAACAAAAACAAGACTGGGAGCTGACTGTGGATCAGATCATGAACTCCTTATTGCCAAATTCAGACTTAAATTGAAGAAAGTAGGGAAAACTGTTAGATCATTCAGGTATGATCTAAATCAAATCCCTTAATGATTATACAGTGGAAGTGAGAAATAGATTAAAGGGACTAGATCTGATAGATAGAGTGCCTAATGAACTATGGAATGAGGTTCATAACATTGTACAGGAGACAGGGATCAAGACCATCCCCATGGCAAAGAAATGCAAAAGAGCAAAATGGCTGTCTGGGGAGGCCTTACAAATAGCTGTGAAAAGAAGAGAGGTGAAAAGCAAAGGAGAAAAGGAAAGATATAAGCATCTGAATGCACAGTTCCAAAGAATAGCAAGAAGAGATAAGAAAGCCTTCTTCAGCGATCAATGCAAAGAAATAGAGGAAAAGAACAGAATGGGAAAGACTAGAGATCACTTCAAGAAAACTAGTGATACAAAGGGAAGATTTATGCAAAAATGGGCTTGATAAAGGACAGAAATGGTCTGGACCTAAGAGAAGCAGAAGATATTAAGAAGCAGTGGCAAGAATACATGGAAGAACTGTACAAAAAAGATCTTCATGATCCAGATAATCATGATGATGTGATCACTCATCTAGAGCCAGACATCTTGGAATGTGAAGTCAAGTGGGCCTTAGAAAGCATCACTATGAACAAAGCTAGTGGAGGTGATAGAATTCCAGTTGAGCTGTTTCAAATCCTGAAAGATGATGCTGTGAAAGTGCTGCACTCAATATGCCAGCAAATTTGGAAAACTCAGCAGTGGCCACAGGACTGGAAAAAGTCAGTTTTCATTCCAATTCCAAAGAAAGGCAATGCCAAAGAATGCTCTTGGAATGTGAAGTCAAGTGGGCCTTAGAAAGCATCACTACGAACAAAGCTAGTGGAGGTGATGGAATTCCAGTTGAGCTGTTTCAAATCCTGAAAGATGATGCTGTGAAAGTGTTGCATTCAATATGCCAGCAAATTTGGAAAACTCAGCAGTGGCCACAGGACTGGAAAAGGTCAGTTTTCATTCCAATTCCAAAGAAAGGCAATGCCAAAGAATGCTCAAACTACTGCACAATTGCACTCATCTCACATGCTAGTAAAGCAAAGAGTACAGACATGGAATTCCACAAAGACTCTGAGTTGGACCACTATTAAGGCACCTGCTTTTCAAAGTCAGGAGTAGAGAAGACAGGAGGGAGATGTTCATATGACCCCATTTTGAAGCCAGTGAATATTGGGTTTTATGTAAATACTTTTTTGTCTTGAGTCCTGAAAGTTTATGAACACCCAGTTGATTGTCCATTACCAGGAAATATTAATATGTAATCCAGCAAAAGGCAGGTAGAGAATCCACAGGCACTTTGACCTCATTATAGGCTGCTTAATGACCCTTCTCTGTTTACATTTTCATATATAATTAAGCCACAAGAGAATTTATAACTGGAAAAGCAAAAGATCCAAGAATGATCAGTGGGTTACCCAACCTAAGTTCTGAGAAGTCATTATAGTTCCCGAAGCTTGACCCAAACAATATCCAAGGCAAATGCTGTTTCTTCCCTTACCAGCCCATTAAACTTGTGTTTGTTAAACACTTTAGGTACAGACTCCATCTCACTACCTTAACCCTTCCTCATGTACGTGCAACTCAGCCAGAGTGCTGGGCAAAGGGGCAATTCTAATGAACCTTTGTTCTGATAATAGAAATACCAGCTTTCACTAATGTACAAAGGGATATAATTATCAGGGTCTCCTTCTTTAAATATTAGAGCTAAAATTACTTTTAACTGTAATTACTGAAGTAAAAGTATCTGACACATAAAAAGTCATCTAATCATAGAGCTCTCTCAATTCCCTGGTGGCTCGACAGTAAAGAATCCACCTGCAATGCAGAACACCTGGGGTAGATCCCTGGGTCAGGAAGATCTCCTGTAGAAGAGAATGACTACCCACTCCAGTATTCTTGCCTGGAGAATTCCATAAACAGAGGAGCCTAAGGGGCTACAGTCCATGGGTTCGCAACAGTCGGACATGACTGAGCAACTAACACTTCCATTCCACTTTTCACATATATATATATGGCACCATATTCTTTAAGATAAACAGTAAATATTTAGAGAAATATATTAATAAATTTGGGAGGTCCAGATACTTAGAAAATTGTATATAGAGGGTAAAATTTTTCAAATAAAAATATAACAAAAAAAACTTTAAAAGGAATTTAATAAAACTCCATAGAGATGATCTTTAAAATAACCGAGCTGAATTTTCAAAATCTTAACATTGTAAAATTTATGGCATACAGGCCTAGAATACGGCACGAGAACAGGTTATTCTACATTTATCACGTCCCAGGGCTCAAGAGGAGAAAAATGATGGGAAGGGGCCTGCTAATCTGTGTCTGAAAGGTTAGGAGGTGATGTCTTGTAGAGAGAGATGAGGTTCAACAGAGGGAGGCAGATTGGGTCAGCCAAGGCTTTGCTACAGATGAGATTTTGTGGATAGAGACAGAAGTCTCAGCTGAGCAGAGTGAGCCAGCGAGAAGGAGCCTGGGACACACACATACACAAAGGTGTGAGGGAGTCTGGCAAGGTCGAAGAACAAAATCCAGAGATTGCTAACTGCAAGGGGGCTTATGCAGCTTCAAGAAAAACCACTTCAGCCTGAAACTAAAGAGATAGGTCTGCACCCAGACTTAAAGGGACTTTTTTCTCAGAAACCTCAGAAGCAGATAGAGAAAGACATTAGCTGAACCAGTCCAGTCCAGCTCTGGAGGGTGAGAGTCAGGATGAAACAGAAGAATTCAATCACACAGACTTATGCAGAGGAGTTAAGGGCTTCCCTGGTGGCTCAATGGTTTAAAAAAAAAAAATCTACCTGCAATGCAGAGACCCTGGGGAGACGGGTTCAATCCCTGGGTGGAGAAGATCCCCTGGAAGAGGAGATGGCAAACTACTCCAGTATTCTCGCCTGGGAAATCCCATGGACAGAAGAGCCTGCAGAATATAGCGCATGGGGTCACAAAGAGCCAGACATGACTGACCATGCATGCTACGCTATACTAAACGCTGGTTTCCTTTAGCTGAAGCAGAGGGGCAAAATAAGGGGCTTCTTCATTCTTAACTCACTCCACTCAAAGGAGAATGAGAAGGACTGTATGTAACCCATATCCTGAAATTTCCTCTCAGTAATAAAGGAAACTTTCACTAAAATCGCTGAAACAGATGTGCTGTGTGTCTCCTCTCTGCAGGGTCAACTGCCTCTGGGCAGGGTGCCCCTATGACTCACAGAGGCCTGGCAAAGGGGAGAAGAGATGCTATGCAACTGGATGAAGGGAGGGTGACCCAGAGGGACAGAGAAAATATCTCAATCAGGAGTGAAATGGGTGGACTTCCAATCCCAGGTGGTCCTTCTGGAGCCAAATCCCCTTCGACTCTTCTTCAGGGTGGGAGTCACCCTAGAGAAGCAGTACTGAGAAGCCTGTAGCAGAACATTCTGTGTGGGGCCTGCCCTGGCAAGTCTGTTCAGGATGTGTACCAACCCTGAAGAATGGCAGGCCTGACTTTTATCATCACATTTTCAAGTTTTTCAAACCTGTTCCCAAGCATGACAAAACTCCCCCTAAAGCCTTGATGATGCTATACACCCTTTGATTCTGGCTACATTTGCAAGCCAGTAGGACATCTGGGTGGAGGAAACTTCTTGCTACAAGGTTGGCCTGTTCTTTTCTCGCCTCTGAGTTTTTTTCTATTTTTTGCCACATTACCTGGGAATCCATGCCTTTCAGCAGCAACATGACCAGAACTAGAATGGGAACTTCACCCTCCCTCTAGATTGAATATGGCTACACCCCAAGGTAGCCAGCATGCACTTCTAAAAACACAAATCAGATCTTGTGAATACTACCCCGTGAATACCCCCCCTAGCTTCTTATTACTCTTAGAATAAAACCCAAACACCTGGTCACGACCTCCAAGCCCTGAGTGATCCTATGTAGCTTCCCACCTCCTCTACCACCTCTCCTTTCTTTCCCTCTTGTTAGTCACAAAAGACCTGAATGCACTGTCATCCAAGAGCATGGCTTACAATCAAAGACCCAAACATATTTTCTTTTAATTTACTCAGAATTGTTTAAGTCTGCATGGTTCCAGAATGATTTAACACGGCTCTTAATCATTATTTAATCAACACGATCAATAAATGTAGACAGTTATTTTGACAAGCCTAGATTAAAAATGACTCCTTTGGTCTTGGAAATGATCCCTATCCCATACCTTGTTACCCTTCTTATTCATGCACCTATCATCTTTAACTTTCAGAGATTATAAGGGGAGAATACCTTCAGAACTAAAACCTAGAGAATAGATGGCAACATTTCCACAAACATCACTGAGCAAACCATTTGTCCTTGAAAGCCAGTTATCATCTCCAAGGCAGAACATTATCACATTATTTCAAGGAAACAGCTTTTTTTCTGCTAAAAGACTTTGGTCTGTAGGGTGGTTTGGTTTGCTTTTGAACTGCAGTATTTGTGATCTGTGCCCAGCTCAGGACTGGGTCTTCAAACAGGTCACTGCCCATCTTACCAACTGCTGCAGTCTCTCACTCAGCCAAGAGAACACTTACGCTGTTTCAGCATCTCCAGGTGAGAGGAAAATATAAACTCCGGGAACCTACGAATCAGGCTTATTCATATGATCTCAGCAGGGACACAGCAAGCTTTAAGCAAATCATGATGGAATTAGGAGTAGCAGGTTTTGACCCAAGGGCTAGTGATGCAGAAATGCCCTGCCTTCTCCTGGTGATGGGTGGAAGAGAGACTTCACCATCTGAAAAATAAATGCCAGTTTTCATCACCGCCATCTCCTTCAGATTTGCTGAGAGCAGCAGGCACCTTGTGTGCCAGACTGTAAGCATGGGAGGTAACAGTCGGGCAGGCTTCCACAGCTCCCAAACAAGTAAGCTTTCTCTCCAGGCACAGAAACGCACCATAGCCCTGAGAGGGATCAACTCATGTTCCAGGACCAGACTCTGGGTCACTTCGTCTGAAGCTGGCAGTGTATAGAAGTACTGGAAACATGGTAGCTGTTGAGAGGATCTGCTGGACACTTCACCTCAATTTTAAACCTGGTCTGCCCACCACCCACGAAGATGCTGGCCTGAGGAATAAAACTGCCCACCAATCACTTTTGATCTGCCGACTTTGACCCCCTACTTCTTGATTCTGCTCCCTCACTTCATTCCACCACTCTCAGGCTTCCGACTCTTTGATTTAAATTTTCATTCCTTTTCCTGTTGGCCCCCAAGGCTTCATTGCTGGGCTTAATCTCCCCTTCATGACCTTTGGCCCTTTCCAGGATGCACTTTATGTTCACTCTGTCTCTGCCCGCTCCTGATCTATTTCATCAACTTAATCCACTCCCTCCCAGCTGTGGTCTCCAGCCCACCTGGGAGTGGCACCAGAAAAAGAAGTCGAGACCTTAGGACTTTGACAAAAGAAGTAACTTGCCAGCCCACCAACTCCAAAGGCTAAATCTCTGGTCTTTCCTTTCTCCCATCTCCCTATTCCACATCTCTTTTTTTTTTTCAACCAAAAGTCAATGTCTTAGGCTTCCCTGGTGATCTAGTGGTTAAGAATCCACCTGTGAATTCAGGGGACACAGGTTCGATCCCTGGTCCAGGAAGATCCCACATGCTGCAGGATAACTATGCCTGTGCACCATAACTACTGAAGCCAGCGGCTGAGAGCCTATGCTTCACAATGAGAGAAGCCACCTCAATGAGAAGCCCGTGGAGCGCAATGAAGAGCAGTCCCTGCTCCCCACAACTAGAGAAAGCCTGTGCACAGCAACAAAGATCCGGTGCAGCAAAAAATAAAAAAATAAACAAAATAAAATAGTCATGTGGAAAAGATATCCATTAAAAAAGTCAATGTCTCAAAGTCACATTTACCTTTCTCTAAAACTACATTTCTTTTGGATGTTTTCTGTCTTTCTGTTCTTAGTGTCTTCATTTCCCCACTTACTCACAAATTTCAGCTCACTGGCCTCCTTTTCATTCCTTTTTTCAACTCAAAGTTGTTACACAGACTGTTTCCTTTGCCTGGAGTACTCTTACCTTCCTTCATATCTGGTTAATAGCAGTTCATCCCTCAAGTCTCACCTTTAGCATTCCCAAGTTCTTCCCAAGTGCTTATTACCACTGTCACCCAAATATTTACTTGTGTGACTATGTATCAGGTTTCTGTAAACCTGTGTTGCCCAGTTCAGTAATCACCAGCCATGTGAGGCAGTTGCGCATTTAACACATGGTGAGTCTAAATTGAGATGTGCTGTCAGCATAAAATATATAGCAAGTTTTGAAGACTTAGTACAATAAAAAATGGTAAACGATCACACTAACGATTTTTATGTTGGTTATGTGTTGGCATGATGATATTTTAGATGCATTGAATTAAGTAAAATATATTTTCACAATTCATTTTACCTGGTTTTTTTTTACCTTTTTTTTAATGTAGCTACTAGAAAATTTTAAGTCACAACATGTGCACACATTTTATTTCTATTGGGATATGCCACTGCAGACCTTAGGCTCCAAGAGGTCAAGGCCATCTTGTTATATATTAGCACAGTGCCTGGCACACAGTAACAAGATTAGTAAATTTATTTTGAAAGAATAAATTTTTTTTAGACAGTTAGGAAAACAGTATTCTTTATGTGTGCATGCTAAGTTGCCTCAGTCATGTCCAAATCTTTGCGACCCTGTAGATTATAGCCCACCAGGTTCCTCTGTCCATGGGATTCTCCAGGCAAGAATACTGGAATGGGTTGTCATTTCCTCTTCCAGGGGATCTTCCTGACTCGTGGATAGAACCCATGTCTCTTATGCCTCCTGCATTTGCAAGCAGGTTCTTTACCACTAGCACCACCAGAGAAGCCCACTATGCTTTACAAAACAAGAGAAATCAAAGATAAACACTAGAAACAAGGGGATTTAGCTGCTCACCCCTCCAGTGCTGCCTGCTCTCCACCTGCCATGGGCATCAGAGCTTCTATTCGCCTTGCACATTTAGTTACAAGTTAGAGTCCACACTGTTAGACTGGAGACTTCTCTGGTGGTCTAGTGATTACGAATCTGCCTGACAATGCAGGGGACATGGGTTCAATCCCTGGTCTGGGAAGATTTCACATGCTGCAGGGCCACTAAGTCCCTGTGCCACAATTACCGAGCCAATGCCCTAAAGCCCAGGAGCCGCAACTGCTGAAGCCCTTGCACCCTAGAGCCTGTGCTCTGAAACAAGAGAAGCCACTGCAATAAGAAAGCGCACACACCACTAGAGAAGCTCCCTCTCGCCGCAACTAGAGAAAGGCAGCACAGTCCAAAATAAGTAAAAGAATAATTACACCTTAAAAAAAAAACAAGCTGTCAGTTTGGGACAGTTTGTCACTGGCTCAAACTGATAGTATATCTATTTAAAGTGAAGTCGTTCAGTCGTGTCTGACTCTTTGCAACCCCATGGACTGTAGCCCACCACACTCCTCTGTCCACGGGCTTTTCCAGGCAAGAGTACTACTGGAGTGGGTTGCCATTTCCTTCTCCAGAGGATCTTCCCGACCCAGGGATTGAACCCGGGTCTCCCACGTGGTAGGCAGACATTTTACTGTCTGAGCCACCAGGGAAGTCACATATCTATCTAAGACTATGAGCAATTAGATTTATTTCTTTTTTATTGAAATATAGTTGGTTTACAATATTGTGTTAATTTCAGCTATACCACAAAGTGATTCAGTTGTACATGCATACATATATATATTTTGTATATTTTTTCCATCATGGTTTATCATAGGATATTGAATATGGTTCAATATTCAATATATTATTGAATATATACACTACACAGCAGAGCCTTGTTGTTTGCCCACTCTATATGTACTAGTTTGCATCTGCTAACGCAAATGACTGTCCCATCCCTTCCATAGCCCCCTCCCCCAAAATTTTCTTTCAAATTATGGATAAACTGCCAAAACAGAAAATAAAGAAAAGAATCTACATACATAGCAAGAAAGTATTAAGATGCTATGTTCATTTGATCTAAGCCACTTCCACCAAGAAGTTCTCATGAATCATATCTCATTTACTTTTCTCAGTCCTCAGTATCAGAAAATCCTTCTCGAGTTAACTGGGATTCATTATTTAGCAAAACATTTAACATAAGTGTAGGAAAGACAAGAGTGTCTAAAAAGTCTAGTAATGTCCTTAAAGACTGTTTTACTTCCATGCTGCCCACTCACATTCATGGGCACCAACATCACTGTGAAGTGAGTCAGCGATTCCAAGTATCTGTATTGCATTACACCAAGTTCCCCGTACTTGGCATTAGCAGTACATTGCTTGGGGAAAGAAGAGGCCAAGCTGTTCTGTGATCCCTGAGGACTAATCCAGCAAGAGATGTGCTGGTTAGTCACGGACAGGAACCCAGGGATTAGAGTTGTCCAGCCAGTGTATCAGGTGACAACTAGAAGAGGGCAGCTGAGAGCTGGGATGCTGAGAAGGAAACCCAACACCACGACTCAACACAAACACTCATTTACCTGAGGTGTCACGCACTCCCTAATTGGCAGTATCACTCCCTTCCCCAATGAAAATTATCATTTTAATAAAGTTTGCACACGCCTAGGATGCTACCTCATGCGAAGAGTTGACTCATTGGAAAAGACTCTGATGCTGGGAGGGATTGGAGGCAGGAAGAGAAGGGGACGACAGAGGATGAGATGGCTGGATGGCATCACTGACTCGATGGACGTGAGTCTGAGTGAACTCCAGGAGTTAGTGATGGCCAGGGAGGCCTGGCGTGCTGCAATTCATGGGGTCGCAAAGAGTCGGACACGACTGAGCAACTGAAACTGAACTGACTGAACTGAGGATGCTACTACTCTTTCCACTTTTGTGTCTCAAAATCTTATATTCAGAAGTGCCACAGTCAACCCTAAGCTTTCTCAGAACACAGAAATAGCACTGGCTAGGAGTGAGAAGTTGGGATACCTAGCTCTTCTCTCAAGTATAATTTCAGAATCATTGAGATGACATACATTAGGCCATGGCTGGAACCAACGCAGCACTTGAGACTCAGTTCACAGCAAATGAATTAAACAGCAACAACCATAGGATTCAGGGTACTCAGCTTCCCTAGGTCCAAGGATTCTCCCACCCTAAAGAAGTCTTGGAAGGCCTCAAGACCCCACAAGACACTTTAGCTTCCATGAGACCTTACCAACCCTACGTCTATCTCTCTCCACCTACCCAATTGAAACAGACACACTTTTATAGTAAAATTAGAGAAAGGAAAAGAACTCAAATAAATTTTGCTTAGAAAGGATGGAGGTGCATAGGAATTAGTCAATAGTACTGAGCCAAAATAGTTTGAGCAACAGAAGAAATAATAGTACTGCTGAATGATAACCCACTGAATAAAGTAAATATCCATGAGCCCACAATGAAATGAATTTTAAAAAGAGGGGGAAAAAAACTGTTCTTTCTTAAAGAAGAATTCTAATTAATAAAAGTAGAATAAATACGGGCAGTAAGAAATTCATCATTAGAATACCACAGCAATAATTACTGCAGGCAGGATACACAGAAGCTAAAATTAGTGGACAAAATTTGAGGAGAAAAAGGATATTTACATGATCTCAAAATATCTCCCTAAAGATATTTATTAGTTACAAAGGGGAAAATAGTAACTTCACAGAAGAGAAACCCAGCAGATACCACCTTAACCAAGTGATCTGGGTTATTATCTCCAGTAATGACATAATGACATCGTGAAGCTCAGGTTATGATGCACGGAGAAGGGCAGTGACGTCACTTCTGCTGTATTCTTACCAAACACACACAACCTCAATCTGCTCACGAGAAATCATCAGACAAATGGAGGGACATTGTACCAGATAACGAACCAGTTCTCCAAAGTGTCAGTATTGTGAAAACACGGGAGAGACTGAGGAACTCTTACAGCAGCACTGTTGCAAAACTGTTACAGCAAGAGGACTAAGGAGACGCGAAAACTGAAGAATGCATAGGAACTCTACACTATATTTACAACTTTTAATCAGAAATCATTTCAAAATTAAAAGTCAAAAACTATCAATTAGAAGTCTGAAGGAGGGTTGAATTCTAAATCCAAAAGTGACAGAAGATATGAAAAATTTGGTTCTAAATTTTTAATAAAATTAAAAAAATAAAATTTCAAATAAAATAAATAAAATTTAATAAAACTAGATAAATAAACTAAATAAAATTTCAAAACTTTGAATATGTAAGATATCTTACATATCTTAAATACATAAGATTTTATATCTTTTTAAAGATAAAAAATATAAATATCTGACAGAAGAATATGTACAGCAAATACAAAAGCCTAGGGTTGTTTCATATCTTTATATAGGGAGAAAAATTTTTATACAAATATATATAAATTGTTAAAATATTAGAAGACCAATCATTAAATAAAAGAAAAATAAATAGTGATACTTCACAAGATAACATTTTTAAAAGGAGCAAAAATATGGAACTAATATTCATCCTTATTTGCAATTAAAGAAAAGCAAATTAAAACAGTAAGATGATACCATTTTTACCTAACAATGGGCAAAAGAGGCAGTAACAGTAATAGCAAATAACGATGGGCACCCAGAAAAGAACTGATACTTATAAATTTCAGCATCAGTACTGCTTGTTTGACAAAGTCTTTGGTTTACTAAATCTTTTCACTGCTTTCCTAGCCATCCCAAGTTCCATCCATGCCTGACATAAGCCATACCTTTAGTTCAAACCTTACTGCCTCTGTATAATTTTTTAAAAGCCTTCAAAATGTGATCTCATAAAACAATAACTGATGACTTTCCTGGTGTTCTAGTGGCTAAGACTCTATGTTCCTGGTGCTCGGGGCCTGGGTTTGATCCCTGGTCAGGGAGCTAGACCCCACATGCTGCAACTAAAGAACCTGGATGCCAGCAACTAATGAACCCACATGCTGCAGCGAAGATCAAAGATCCAGTGTGCCAACTAAGACCCAGTGCAGAGAAATTATGAATAAATACTTTAAAATACATAGTTTCCATCAAGCTATTTAATTTCAAATGCACTCATTTATTCTCTTGTTTAGAGTGTTTCCAAGTGTTTACGACTAAACAGCATTTTTCTGGATGCCAAGGGTAAAACAAAATGTATTAAAAAGTCCCTCATTTCATGGAGTCTACATTCCAGTGTTGCGAGAATGATGATTTTAAAATGAATGAGTAAATTATATAAGCATTTTGAAAGGTGATAAGATGAGAGAGAAAAAATAAAGCAGGAAGTTGGGATGTAAGGACTGTCAGGGTCATCAGGGAAGACTTCATTGAAGAAGTGATATTTGAGTGAAGACTTGAAGGTGGTGAGGAAATAAGCCTTGGACATCCGGGAGGAATGTATTCTGGGCTATATAGCCTGTGCAGAGACAGGGGCATGGCTGGTGTGTCTGAAGAACAAGTAGGCCAGCATAACTATGAACAGAACGAGATGGGAGTCTTCCAAGACTCTCTCAAGAGAGAATCACAAAAACAAATTGAACATAACATGGTTGATTCATATTCTGGCCCAAGCTCCTAATCTCCTCGTGGACTAGTGACAGTTTACAGACACACACAGGTGCTGTGGGTCAGTATGTCTTTGACTTGTAGTTAATGACGTAGGAAGCCTGTTGGAGAGTTTTGAGCCGAAGAGTGATTTAGTCTGACACATATTTGCAGAATCACTCTGACTCCTGTGTTGAAAAATGCTGATGACTTGAACCAAATTGAGAAACAGTGGAGGTGGTGATTTTACACATATTTTGGAGGTAGAGTCAATAGAATTTCCTAACAGACTGAACAAGCAGGAGAAAGAGAGGAAATGAAGGATGCCATCAAAGTTTTTGACTATTACAACCAGAAGGAGAGACGAAATGCCATTCATTGAGATGTAAACACCAGGGGGAAATTGAGGGGGAAAAAGAATAGGATCTTGATTTTTAATAATTAAGTCTGAGAAACTTATTTGACCCCTGCAGGAGATAGGTATTGAAGATAGGAATTGGGTTGGCAAAATTTTGCTTATGTTTTTCCATAAGATGTTACAGAAAAACTCAGATGAATTTTTTGGCCAACCTAGTAGTTTGGACAAAAGGTTCTGAAGTTCAAGGATTTCATCTAACACCCCTTCCTCTTCCCTCACCTCCAGCCTCTCCAGTCTAGACAGAGCTTTGCCCGAGTCATTTCCTGTAACTTAAACCATGGAAATTTTAAAACCATTGCTGGATGGAAATTACTAGGAGTCGATTACATTTGTTATTATAATCATCACAATTAGCTGAAGGTTAAATACTACTATCCCCCTTATCAGATAAGGAAACTGAGGCTTAAGGAAGCCAAATAATTGGCTCAAGATCACATAGCCCTCCCTGAAATAACAGAATGATGATTTGAAAATTAGTCTGCCTGCCCCCAAACTCCTGTTCTTCAGAGTGCCTTGCTGTTCAAACTCTTGCATGATGGCAGTTTGGCTGAGTGAGACGAAATGACTCAGATGCTTCCCAGCTTTACAGCTCGAGGTTTCTATAAAATTTATTTTGATATTGCAATGACTCCAGTGGGAATGGTTCATGTCTTTTTTTCAGAAAAACCTCAGTAGGAAGGAACAAGATTCCAGTTCAGGAAGGGGTTTGGGTACTTCACAATTAATATAGGCAACACATGGGCTCCCCTCTTTCACTCCAGCTCAAATGCAAAGACCTTTAAAATGAATGTTTAAAAAAAAGAAGTCCAGTAATATTATCCCCATTACCTATAGTAAATACACACAAACCCTCACCAAACTTATCATAAAGCAAAGACTCAGAAAATGAAGATAGTTCATAGTTGAATAAAAGTCATAAAATCACTGCAGGCATATTCATTAATACCACTGTTTCATCATTGTTCTCATTCTCCCCCCACCACCCTCCCACCAAGCAGCCCTTAATGATCCTTTCTCTGTTCTGCCCACCAGAAATGGCTTTTGAGTGCAAGAAGGTATCAGCAGGTCCCTGCTAGCTGCCAGCTGGGGAGGTGTCACAGGTCACTGAACTCTAAAATGAGCTGTCTCTGTAACAAAAGATGCTTTTCCCTTGGAACAACTTCAAGGGGATCACACTCTGCGGCCCCCACAGCTCCTTTTATATTCCAGTTTGATTAAACTGGGAATTGCTCTGTGCTCCAGGCTGTTGAGAACACCAGGTGGTAGATTCTAGAGATAAAGGGTTATAGTGCTCCTCTGTTAGAAAACAGCCATCCTCATTGTAGGACTTTCAGTATTTGAGCACAAGCGCTGGAGCTTCGCAGATCCCCTAATGGTATCGCACAAGAGACAATCAATAATTCCTAGTCCCATTTACCTCGTGGTGAACAGTTGCTGCTGGTGGCTAAACAGATCCTAGCCACCGGCTAAAAATGTGAGAAACTAAAGCATGAATATTTATGATAAAAGTGAACCAAAGCAAGGAAAGTCAAAGGAAATGTGTACAAGATTCAGAAGTGATCAATCTTCAAAGAGCTTGGGTGTCAGAAAAAAGGAAATGATTCATCCTCCTGACTGTAAACTCCTTGAGGGCCGGCACCACGTCTTGTTCAACACTGTTTCCCGGGGCTGCATGCAGTATGTCACACACTGAAGACGGATAATAAGAAATGCAATAGCACGCGAGTTCAGTCGCTTCAGGTGTGTCCGACTCTTTGTGACCCCATGGACTGTAGCCTGCCAGGCTCCTCTGTCCACGGGATTCTCCAGGCAAGAATACTGGATTGGGTTGCCATGCCCTCTTCCAGGGGATCTTTCCAATCCCAGGGATCGAACCCATGTCTCCTGCATTGCAGGCGGATTCTTTAGTTTTCTGTTGCTATAAAACCATTTACCACAAACCTAGTGGCTAAAAACACCAGTTCATTATCTCACAGCTCAGAAGTCCAGGCATGCTTGACTGAGTTCTCTGTAGAGCACCTCAGACTGATGTCAGGACATCACACAGCTGGGCTCTTATTGGGAGGTTCTGGGAAGAATTCACTTCTAAGCGCATTGTGTTGGCTGAATTTAGTTCGAACTGAGGTCCCCATTTCCTTGCTGGCTATCATATATCAGTCCAGGGTCCCCGTTAACTTCTTAAGGATGCCGCATTCCTTCTCACTTGGGGTGCTCCAGTGTCAACACCGCCAATAGCACATGAAGTCCTTCTCTTAGGATCTTCACTTAGGATCTCTCTGACTTTCTCTTCCGTCATCAGCTGGAGAAAGCTCTCTGCTTTAGAAGGGGCCTGTGTGATTAGGTTAGGTCCACCAGATAAATGATCCCCAACCTTTTTTGGCACCAGGGGCCAGTTTTGTTGGAAGACAATTTTTCCGTAGATCGGGGTTGAGGGGGGTGGTTTCAGGATGATTCAAGTGCATTACATTTATCTGTATTATTGTTATATCACCTCCACCTCAGATCATTAGGCATTTAGGTCCCAGAGTTTGGGGACCCCTGCACCAGACTCTCTTCCTACCCAATGTCAGCGGTGCCTATATAACATGATCCTGACAGTGATGTTATGATAGGATCATAACATGATCCTGACAGTGATGCTTCATCATGGACTCAGATCCTGGGGATTAGGGCAGGACATCTTTGAACACCATTTGAGAAGTCCTATCTGTATAGGCAGTCATGGTTCCAGGTGTTTTACATTCAATAATTCATCAATCTTCATAGCAACTGTTAATAGGTAGGGTCTATTATAGAGCCCATTCTATAGTTGAGGCACAGAGAGTTATTAGCCAAGGTCACCTAGCTAGTAAATGGCAGGACTTGGATTTCAGTGCAAGTAGCCTGGCTTCAGAATCCTACCTCCTATCCACTATTCTACACTGTTATTCAATTTACTATTTCTGGAATTAAGGAACACATGAATAATTGTGTTAGGAATGGGACTAGGAAACAATGCATGTTGCTGTTGTTCAGTAAGTAAGCAGTGTCTGATTCTTTGTGACCCCATGGTCTATGGCACACCAGGCTCCTCTGTCCTCCACTATCTCCCAGACTTTGCTCAAATGCATGTCCACTGGTCACTGATGCTATCCAACCATCTCATCCTCTGCCACTTCCTTCTCCTTTGGCCTTCAATCTTTCCCAGCATCATAGTCTTTGCCAATGAGGCGGCTCTTCGTATCAGGTGGCCAAAGTATTGGAGCTTCAGTTTCAGCATCAGTCCTTCCAATGAATATTCAGGGTTGATTTCCTTTAGGATTGACTGGTTTCATCTGTTTGTAGTCCGTGGGACTCTCAATAGTCTTCCCCAGCACCACAATTTGAAAGCATCAATTCTTCAGCACTCAGCCTTCTTTATGGACTAACTCTCACATCCATACATGACTACTGGAAAAACCATAGCTTTGACTACATGGACCTTTGTCAACAAAGTGATGTCTCTGCTTTTTAGTACACTGTTTAGGTTTGTCATAGCTAAGAGACAATGCTAAAGATGAATAAATTCCTTAATTTGTATACAAAGTTTTATATATAAGTTCTTATGCTAATTGTTCCATGAAGGGGATTCAGAGTCTCAAAGATATAAATCCTAGAGATCCACCATATACCTGAGACTCTCCTACAATTAAATTTTCTCCCTTTTCAGAATTAAAACATATTGAATTGTAAACATTTGAGGTCAGTATGGGAATGGTACAGCTCCTTTTGACCTTGAAGCAACATTATAGATAATCCTTTGCTCCCAGTTACTGTCTTCCATACCAAGCACAGCTGTCCCCCAGGCTGTACACTGACGACCGTGCAGGACAATGACAATATGCAGATTTAGGTGCTGGGAAAATACATTTGAGAAAAAAAACCAAAAGAGCCAAAAATTAGAGTTGAAATGGCACAAGCAAAAAGAATGACCAAAAGTTGAAGTCTGAACTTTTTTCACATGCAGCTGGGTCTTTATATTCTTCTGCGTTCTCTCACTGCTTAGCTGAAGTGAGGTAGAATAGCACTGGATTTGAAACCAGAAACTTGAGTGCCAGTCCTGGCTCTGTTTCTTATGTGAACTTGAACAAATCATTTAATTTCCTGAATCTTATTCATCTTCCCATAAAACAGAAGTGGTGACAGTATCTATCTCATAGAATTTTGGAAAGACACTCGTATTCCATTTGGGCCTCTGTAACAGAATACCACAGACTGGGTAGCTTATGAACAGAAATGTATTCCTTACAGTTCTAGAGACTGGGAAGTCCAAGATCATGGCTTGGGCAGATTTGTGTCTGGTGATAGACCACCTCCCCACAGACAGCTGCCTTCTTACTATAACCTCAGATAGTCGAAGGGGCTAGAGATCTCTCTGAGGTCTCTTTTATAAGGGCACTGATCTCATTCATGAGGGCTCTCTCTCATGATCTAATCACCTCTGAAAGACCCCCTTCACCTAATGCCATCACCTTGGAGATGAGGATTTCAGCACATACATTTAGGGGAGACATAAACATTCAGCACATTGTATGAATGGGTCATGTCCTCCTCAGGAACTGTAAAGGACAATACAAATGCTACATGTTCTTGCACCAGGTAACCAAGAGACCAATAGATGGGACGGACAAGGCATGCACAGCCACCTCACAAAGAGGTTTCTTCTCCCAGCATGAAAGTCTGAGAAGAACCACTGGCTACAGAAGAAAGTGAGATCATGAAGCTCTATACCACCCACTGGACCTCTGCTGAGGATGGGTTTTCCTAAATGAAATATTCTTAAGGAGCAAAAATAATGGGGATGAAGAAAAATGATTTGTTCAAGTGGCAGAACTAAAAGCTCAATTTGGGTATTCTGGCTGTCAATACAGTGCGTTAGTCAGGGAAAAGATGGTCACTGGCTGACTGAGAGAAGAAATTATGTTGCTTGTATAAGTACTGAAGCCCAGTTATATCAAATTAAATGAAATACCAAAATGTTCATCCTCTCAAATCTCTATAGCTAAACTGTCTGATGTATTGAGTCCTACAAGACTGTCCTTAAAATGGTCATATAATCTACAGCTCAGTTCAGTTCAGTTCAGTTCAGTCACTCAGTCATGTCCGACTCTTTGCAACCCCATGAATCACAGCACGCCAGGCCTTCCTCTGGTTCCTCTGCCTTTTCTAAAACCAGCTTGAACATCAGGGAGTTTACGGTTAATGTATTGCTGAAGCCTGGCTACCACATGCAAAAAGATAGATAGATAGGCAATGGAGATTAGCTCTATTTTTCAGGGAACTCAAACAGGATCTCTGCATCAAACTAGAGGAGTGGAATGGGGAGGGAGAGAGGAAGGAGGTTCAAGAGGGAGAAGATATATGTATATCTATGGCTGATTCATGTTGATGTTTGACAAAAACAACAAAATTCTGTAAAGCAATTATCCTTCAATTAAAAAATAAATACATTTTAAAAAAGTAACTGAAAGACAATAGGCTTAGGCAAAAGCTGATTAGTATCTTATTTTAACTTAACCTAATTTTAGTTTTAGAATACATATGCAATTGCTGACACTTTATCACTTTAATTTTTACTGTTTCTTTCTTCCGCCCTCCTTATCTGCCTTCTTTTCTTCTTTTTCTTCCAGTTTTACTGAGATATAAATGGCATAGAGCACTGTATAAGTTTAAGGTATGCAGCATGATGATTCAAACTACATACATCATGAAACTGTCATTAAAATAAGTTAAGTGAACATTCATCATTTTGTATAGATACAATATCAAAGAAAGAGAAAAAAAGTATGCACGATAAATTTTAGGATTTACCCTCTTAACTTCTATAAATAAGATACAGAAGTGTTAATTATAGTTATCATTTACATTACATCTCTGTTACTGGAAGTTTGTAGTACCATTTGTGTGTGTGTGTGTTTTCTTTATGTGGTTTTATGTGTGTGTGTTTGTGTGTGTGTGTGTGTGTGTGTGTTTATTTTGTAGTACGTTTTGACTACTTTCATCCAATTCCTTTTCCCCACCCCTTGTTTTGGTAATCACAATCAGATCTTGTTTTCCATGAATTTGTTTGCTTTTGGAGTGTAATTGACCTACAACACTATGTTGGTTCATTATGTTCCACAACATAGTAAAGTTTTTCCCATACATTTCAAAATGATCACAATGATAAGTCTAGATATGATATGTCACCAAAAAGATATTACTTAGCTAAAGACTCTGCATGCAATGCAGGAGACCTGAGTTCAGTCCATGTGTCTGAAGTTCCCCTGGAAAAGGAAATGGCTACTTACTCTAGTATTCTTGCCTGGAGAATGCCATTGGCAAAGGAGTTTCCATTCCATTCCGTTCAGTCGCTCAGTCGTGTCCGACTCTTTGCGACCCCATGAATCGCAGCACACCAGGCCTCCCTGTCCATCACCAACTCCCGGAGTTCACTCAGACTCATGTCCATTGAGTCCCTGATGCCATCCAGCCATCTCATCCTCGGTCATCCCCTTCTCCTCCTGCCCCCAATCCCTCCCAGCAGCAGAGTCTTTTCCAATGAGTCAACTCTTCGCATGAGGTGGCCAAAGTACTGGAGCTTCAGTTTTAGCATCATTCCTTCCAAAGAAATCCCAGGGTCGATCTCCTTCAGAATGGACTGGTTGGATCTCCTTGCAGTCCAAGGGACTCTCAAGAGTCTTCTCCAACACCACAGTTCAAAAGCATCAAGTCTTCGGTGCTCAGCCTTCTTCACAGTCCAACTCTCACATCCATACATGACCACAGGAAAAACCATAGCCTTGACTAGACGGACCTTAGTCGGCAAAGTAATGTCTCTGCTTTTGAATATACTATCTAGGTTGTGGACTCTAATCCGTGGGGTTGCAAACAGTCAGACATGACTAACTAACACATACACTTATTAACTATGTTCCCCACTGCTAAGTCACTTCAGTCGTGTCTGACTCTATGCGACCCCATAGATGGCAGCCCACCAGGCTCCCCCATCCTTGGCATTCTCCAGGCAAGAACACTGGAGTGGGTTGCCATTTCTTTCTCCAATGCATGAAAGTGAAAAGTGAAAGTGAAGTTGCTCAGTCGTGTCTGACAATTAGCAACCCCATGGACTGCAGCCCACCAGGCTCTTCCACCCATGGAATTTTCCAGACAAGAGTACTGGAGTGGGGTGCCATTGCCTTCTCCAACACTGTATATTTTATACTGATGATTCATTTATTTTGCAACTGGAAATGTGTATTTATCACATTCTTTATATGATCTGTTTTTTTTTTTTCTCCCAGTTTTCTTTTGCACACTTCTGGAATGTCTATGTATTGAAGGAAGAGGAACAGTGACGTAAATCATATCAGGTTTTTAATTTAGTATCATACAAATACAATTGTATGTGTTTTGAACTACTAAGAAAGTCGTTGTTTTTCCCCCAGTTCTTCATTATTTGTCTGAAAATGTTCATTTTTTTAACATGAAAAGTACTTTCTCTCAAAACACATTTTATTTCCTACATATATTATCTCTTTGTAAAAATTAGCATATAATATTTGCAATATACAGATAAATATAAATAATGATAAAGATAAACAAAACACTTGGTGGTGTTTTAGTTGCTAAGTCCTGTCCAACTCTTGAAACTCCATGGACTGTAGCCTGTCAGGCTCCTCTGTCCATGGGATTTTCCTGGCAAGAGTACTGGAGTGGGTGCCATTTTCTTCTCCAAGGAATCTTCTCAACCCAGGGATTGAACTCAGGTTTCCACTGAAGGCAGATTTTTTACCAACTGAGCTACAAGGGAATTTCCAAAAACTAGTGAAGGGGAAGATCAAGTATTTATCCTGCATGTATTATACTGGAATAGTCAGAATACTGGAGTGAGTAGCCTTTCCCTTATCCAGGGGATCTTCCCAACCCAAGGATTGAATCCAGGTCTCCCACATTGTAGACAGATTCTTTACTAGCTGACCCATGAACCACACCTAATTAAAAATGCATTACCAATTTGTTAAAAGCAGTTCTGGGCATTCCTCTCTCTTCATATATATTTGCTTTCTTTTTCTTCAGATAATTTCTGTCCTGACTTTGAGGATTATGAGTCCATGTATTAATATATACACCATTATATTGTGCATGTGGCTAGTAAACTCTATTAAAATTATTGTTCAGAAAATTATAGTAAATGTATTTTTTCATCACAGTGTCTAAGAATACTATGCATTACAACCTCATCTGGACTGAATATGAACAGATACCCTTGTCAATATGAGTGATTTAAAATAAAATCATAATTTAATCTCTCATTTAATAGGGGCTCCTAAAGATTTTCATGTTTGTTAGTCACATGTTTCTCTTCCTCTCAATTGTTAAATTATATTTTTGACATTTTCTAATGTAAATATTAAGCTATTTTTATAGAAATATAAAAATTATTTTATAATATTTAAGACTTTATATTTAAACACTAATTATTATTGTAGATACAATAGGCCCTTCTGCAAAACTGTAACTTTTCATTTCTTCATGGTAGTTTTAGATAAATAAATGGTTTTCTTGTTTGTTAATTTGAGTATGCTTTTTTCTTTCAATTTCAATAAAATTAAATACATCAATCAATTCTTGTCTTTTTTTCTGTATCTGTTTTAAAAACTCTTTCTATACTCAGAGGTAGTGGTTATACCCACAAATATTTGTTTCTAAAGAGTTTGAACAGAGAAGGCAATGGCACCCCACTCCAGTGCTCTTGCCTGGAGAATCCCAGGGATGGGGGAGCCTGGTGGGCTGCCATCTATGGAGTCACACAGAGTCAGCCACAACTGAAGTGACTTAGCAGCTGCAGCAGCAGCAAAGAGTTTGAAAGTATTGCTTTTCATATTGGAGGCTTTGATGAACACAAATTTTATTTATATGATAGTGAGAGACAGTGGGAAGGAAAGACTAATATAACTTTTTCTTCCAAATGTAAATATGCAGTGACCCCAGCATCACTTTTTGTAGAAACCATCATTTTAGAGTAATTGCAATACCACCTCTGTCATATATAAAGTTCCTGCTTATGTGTAGGTTTGTCTCAGGGCCCTTCATTCTGGCCATTGGTTGGATTATTTACAGATATATTGTAATTTTCCTATCAAGTGATTTCTATTCAGATATTAATTCTTTCTAATATTATCCATATGCTGGTTTTATTCTCCTTTATATATATTTCATATTATTTTCATATACTGAGTATACATTTTTCTTTTAATATCCTGTTTTCTGACTACTAGAGTTTGCATTTTAATTTTCACTCACATTTTATGAGAACACTGACTATTTGACTGCTATTTTTATTTGACACATCTAGACTGTTGATGAGGACTTAGATAAAAAATGTTCTTCCTGATAGCCTGGAGCCCAGTATCAATTCCAATAATTTAAATTAATTTAATTAAAAATGAAATTAAAATCCTTTTCTATTGAAAATAATTAGCATACTCTGAAGATTATACTCTCTATTATTCTCAATATGTTAGAAGATTGGAAATTAGTACAATTAGACATGCTGTAAAGTTTAAACATTTACAATAAATTAGACAACATCATTGCAAGAAAAGGCAATCCAACTGAGATAAAGTGTTAATTATGTCCAAAGAGATAGAATAGCATTTTTATGATAACCACTTGCATCTAAAGAAAATAATTGAATTTCATATCAACCATCTTCCGAATTAAAGAGAAAATTATCATTTAAAAATTATCATGGCACTACTAGTAATCCTGATAATCTTCTTATTCCCTGAGATATCTTTAAAAACACTGAAAAATGAACATTTTTTTTTCAGGTATATCTCTCGGATACCATCAAAAATGATTATAAAAGAAAAAGCAGATTTATAAATTTCCAATTTGTGTACATAGTATAATGAGAGAAATTTGAAGAAACAAAAACTACCTTAGACTTGTCTCCAATATTCATGAAATTTATAAGCTGAGTGGGGAATCAAAACTACCGAATATAAAAAAAAATGAGTAACATGCTGGTGGGTATGTGAAATGTTGAGGTATTTGAGATGTGAGGAAGAAAAATACATGCCATGCAAGGACAAGTCATGGATAGTTCACCCAGTGAAACTGAATGAGAACACTGGGAATCTGGGGGGAATAGAGAATGGAGAACTTTCACTTTTCACTTTCATGCGTTGGAGAAAGAAATGGCAACCCACTCCAGTGTTCTTGCCTGGAAAATCCCAGGGACGAGGGAGCCTGGTGGGCTGCCATCTATGGGGTCACACAGAGTCGGACACAACTGAAGTGACTTAGCAGCAGCAGGATAGCTTTAGCATTGTGCTCACAATTTGCTACCTTATTTAATCTCAAAACAATATTGTGAGGTTAATGTTTCTCACAATTTATAAATAAGAAAAATATTAGTGATAAAGCTTAAATAACTTACCCAAGATGATAGAGTAAGAATTTGTATTCAAATGACGGTGATTCCAAAGATAACTCTTAAAATAAAACATGCGAAACAAAGTACTAAAAGCCTTAATAAACTATTCTATTAATATTTCTAAATAATCTATATAGCCATCTAAATAATATGTCTTTCTGATTTTTCTATTTGGAAAGGAGCATGTGAGCTGGAACCTGCAATCTATTTTATTCTTAATCGATTTGGGTAAGGAAGAATAAGATGTAAGTTACTAGAAACAAGTGTCCATACAAAAATATTGATGGACTTTATTAGCATGCAAGTCCTTGTCTATAAAATACTTTTAGCACAATGTACCAGGTACATCCTGATCATTAAATTCAGTAAATGAAACTGAAATGCATGGCTTTTATAGAGCATAAGTATAAGACATAAGTTATGCAAGTGTCTGAGTATAAACTGAGGATGATAAATTAAGCAACATAAGCTTTCCAGACGATGCTAGAGGTACAGAATCCATCTGCCAAAGCAGAAGACTCAAAAGACATGAGTTTGATTCCTGAGTCAAGAAGATTCCCTGGAATAAGAAATAGCAACCCACTTCAGTATTCTTGTTTAGAAAATTCCATGTACAGAGGAGCCTGGCAGGCTATAGTACATGAGGTTGCAAAGATTTGGACACAACTGAGCCACCGAGAACAGCACATAACCAAAATAGCCCTTTTGTGATGATTTTCCCCTTGGTTGTTGAATCTGGGCCAGGGTACATTCTAATGTGATGAGAAAGGACTTAGAAAGAGGTTGCTCCACACCTTGTGTGTAACCTGTGACTTAGCTGATCCTTTCTTTTCCTTTCCTTTGTAGGATGTGCTGGTGAGGCCAAAAAAAAGGTGCATCCAGGAGCATAAGGACAAAGGCAAAAAGAGCAGGCAGAAGAAAAGCTGTTCACACCTATTGGCTACCGAGCTGGATTTAGTATCCTGGGAGATTCAACCTTAAACCTCTGCAGGAGCCACTGTTCCAGGTCGCCCAAAGGCATCTATGCCCAACAGACCTTGACTCTGGGGCCACCTTGCCAAGCCAAGAGAATACAATTTGTCATTAGGAGAGAGGTGCCTTTCACCAGGATGAGAAAGGGAGATAGGGTCCTGGAGGCAAAGGATGAGGCAAAGTGGCCAGAGCCAGCCTTCTGCAGTTTGATACCAAGCACAGTGCACTGCACATAGCTATTCAATAAATATCTGTGGAAGAATAAAGCACAGTTTTCTTTGCTGTATACATGGCTCTGAACAGCCTTGTGGTTACTATTTAGTTAAAACTAATAAAATAACACATACCCCAGTGGCTCAGCCAGTAAAGAACTTGCCTGCAAAGCAGGTCACCTGGATTTGATTCCTGGGTCTTGAAGATCCCCTGGAGAAGGGAATGGCAACCCACTCCAGTATTCTTGTTTGGAGAATTCCATGGATAGAAGAGCCTAGTGGGCTACAGTCCATGGGGTCACAAAGAGTCAGAGAAAGCTGAGCTCCTAATGCTTTCACTATATACTATACATGTATATGTGTGTGTATATATATATATACACACATATATATATATATAAAACACATTGTATATCAATAAAATAATAGATATTTTAGAATCATTTAAATAGATTACCCTTGTGAAAAAATATGGTTTCCTCAATATTTAAAAAATCTATTCCTTCCTTCCCTTTCATTCCCTTTTTTTCATCCTAAGAAATTTGCCTTAAAAAGTAGAATCACAGAAGGCCACCAGAGTATAGTCAAATATACTATAATGCATATTTGAAAGCTGCTAAGAGAATAGATCTTAAATGTCATAACCACAAAAAAAAATTTTTATGACTATGTATGGGGACAGATGTTAACATGACTTAGTCTGGTTGTCCTTTTGCAATAGATATAAATATTGAATAATTATGTTACATCCCTAAAAATAATATGTTATATGTAAATTATACCCAATTCAAAAAAAATCTATAGTGATACATTAAATATTATGTTACCACCTCTAGAAATATAAAAAGCAAAGTGAAGTTAAATGTAATAATTTCTTATTCAGTCCCTCAGTCATGTCTGACTCTGCAACCCCATGGACTGCAGCTTGCCAGGCCTCCCTGTCCATCACCAATTCCCGGAGCTTACTCAAACTCATGTCCATTGAGTCAGTGATGCCATCAAATATCTCATCTTCTATTATCCCCTTCTCCTCCTGCCTTCAATCTTGCCCAGCACCATGGTCTTTTCTAATGAGTCAGTTCTTCGCATCAGGTGGGCCAAAGTATTGGAGTTTCAGCTTCAACATCAGTCCTCTCAAAGAATATTCAGAAGTGATTTCCTTTAGGATGACTGGTTGGATTTCCTTGCAGTCCAGGGACTCTCAAGAGTCTCCTCCAACACCACAGCTCAAAAGCATCAGTTCTTCTGCACTCAGCTTTCTTAATAGTCCAACTTTCACATCCATACATGACTACTGGAAAAACCATAGCCTTGACTAAATGGACCTTTGTTGGCAAAGTAATGTCTATGCTTTTGAATATGCTGTCTACGTTGATCATAACTTTCCTTCCAAGGATTAACTGTACTTTAATTTCATGGCTGCAGTCACCATCTGTAGTGATTTTGGAGCCCAGAAAAATAAAGTCTGTCACTGTTTCCATTGTTTCCCCTTCTATTTGCCATGAAGTGATGGGGCTGGATGCCATGAACTTAATTTTCTGAATGTTGAGTTTTAAGCCAAATTTTTCACTCTTCTCTTTCACTTTCATCAAGAGGCTCTTTAGTTCTTTTTCCCTTCCTGCCATAAGAGTGGTGTCATCTGTGTATCTGAGGTTATTGATATTTTCCCCAGCAATCTTGATTCCAGTCATGCTTCATCCAGCTCAGCATTTCTCATGATGTACTCTGCATATAAGTTAAAAAAGCAGGTGACAATATACAGCCTTGACATACTCCTTTCCCCATTTGGAACCAGTCTGTTGTTTATGTACAGTTCTAACTGTTGCTTCCTGACTTGCATACAGCTTTCTCAGGAGGTATATCAGGTGGTCTGGTATTCCCATCATTTTAAGAATTTTCTACAGTTTGATAATTTAACTCTAATTTTGTGTTGTTGGTGGTAATGTTGGTGTGAAAAGGAAAAAAGAGGAATGGGGTTTTCTCTTTCCCTTTCCTGAGAACAAAGAAGGTAAAGAGAACAGTGAGCAGGCCTGAGCATTTCTAGATTGTTTTTGTTTCTGTTTTTCTTACTTTAACTGCTCCTAACTTTGCATGTCTGTAACTTAGTTTGCTTTTCTGTCCCCTAATTCTGCAAGAGCTACAATTCACATTTCATCCTCTGACTATGCTAAATACATCTCCTATGTGGTGTTTACCCTTACAACACACTTCCCCTTGTAGTTACATATCAGAAAGAAGGCTGCAGAGCCATGAAACTGCCACTCAATTACTGGGTTACTGATGCCAATTTATAACTGTCTTTGAAACAATGCAAGAGGAAGAAATCAAGATCCTTTACACTTTGCTCCTCACTTTCAACTCCTGATTGCAAGCCCTTGCCTTAATACGACCCCTAGACTCCTCGTGAATGTGCGGCACAGTTCTTGAGGCATGAGCCTAGTGTGTTCCCCTCTCTATGCCAGCTGAAAATAAAAGCCACCTTTCCATTTCTTCCAAACTCTGTCTCTGTTTTTCACTCAACTTTGGTGGGCAAAGAAGACCAAGATTTTGACTAGCAGTAGTAATAGTTAAATTTATCACATCCCTTCTAAATTTGCTTTAAATGACTTCCCAACAAACTCCCCTCCTTTACTGAACACCCAGCATCTGCCTGCGGGTGATACAGAGCCAATGTTGCCCTTCTTTGTTACCATATACTGGAAACTCAACAGTAATTCCTCAGGATTTATGAATTCTAGGTAACCTTCAGTTCAGTTCAGTTCAGTTCAGTCGCGCAGTCGTGTCCGACTCTTTGTGACCCCATGAATCGCAGCACACCAGGCCTCCCTGTCCATCACCAACTCCCGGAGTTCACTCAGACTCATGTCCATTGAGTCTGTGATGCCATCCAGCCATCTCATCCTCGGTCGTCCCTTTCTCCTCCTGCCCCCAATCCCTCCCAGCATCAGGGTCTTTTCCAATGAGTCAACTCTTCGCATAAGGTGCCCAAAGTACTGGAGCTTCAGTTTTAGCATCATTCCTTCCAAAGAAATCCCAGGGTTGATCTCCTTCAGAATGGACTGGTTGGATCTCCTTGCAGTCCAAGGGACTCTCAAGAGTCTTCTCCAACACCACAGTTCAAAAGCATCAATTCTTCGGCGCTCAGCCTTCTTCACAGTCCAACTCTCACATCCATACATGACCACAGGAAAAACCATAGCCTTGACTAGACGGACCTTAGTCGGCAAAGTAATGTCTCTGCTTTTGAATATACTATCTAGGTTGGTCATAACTTTTCTTCCAAGGAGTAAGCGCCTTTTAATTTCATGGCTGCAGTCACCATCTGCAGTGATTTTGGAGCCCAAAAAAACAAAGTCTGACACTGTTTCTACTGTTTCCCCATCTATTTCCCATGAAGTGATGGGGCCAGATGCCATGATCTTCGTTTTCTGAATGTTGAGCTTTAAGCCAACTTTTCCACTCTCCTCTTTCACTTTCAACAAGAGGCTTTTTAGCTCCTCCTCACTTTCTGCCATAAGGGTGGTGTCATCTGCATATCTGAGATTATTGATATTTCTCCCAGCAATCTTGATTCCAGCTTGTGTTTCTTCCAGTCCAGCATTTCTCATGATGTACTCTGCATATAAGTTAAATAAGCAGGGTGACAATATACAGCCTTGACGTACTCCTTTTCCTATTTGGAACCAGTCTGTTGTTCCATGTCCAGTTCTAACTGTTGCTTCCTGACCTGCATACAGATTTCTCAAGAGGCAGGTCAGGTGGTCTGGTATTCCCATCTCTTTCAGAATTTTCCACAGTTTACTGTGATCCACACAGTCAAAGGCTTTGGCATAGTCAATAAAGCAGAAATAGATGTTTTTCTGGAACTCTCTTGCTTTTTCCATGATCCAGCGGATGTTGGCAATTTGATCTCTGGTTCCTCTGCCTTTTCTAAAACCAGCTTGAACATCAGGGAGTTCACGGTTCACATATTGCTGAAGTCTGGCTTGGAGAATTTTGAGCATTACTTTACTAGCATGTGAGATGAGTGCAATTGTGCGGTAGTTGGAGCATTCTTTGGCATTGCCTTTCTTTGGAATTGGGATGAAAACTGACCTTTTCCAGTCCTGTGGCCACTGCTGAGTTTTCCAGATTTGCTGGCAAATTGAGTGCAGCACTTTCACAGCATCATCTTTCAGGATTTGAAACAGCTCAACGGGAATTCCATCACCTCCACTAGCTTTGTTCGTCGTGATGCTTTCTAAGGCCCACTTGACTTCACATTCCAAGATGTCTGGCTCTAGATTAGTCAACACATCATCATGATTATCTGGGTCATGAAGATCTTTTTTGTACAGTTCTTCCGTGTATTCTTGCCACCTCTTCTTAATATCTTCTGCGGGCGGCGGAGGCTCAAGCCGCACTTGAGCGCGGGCGGCGGAGGCTCAAGCCGCACTTGAGCGCAGGCGGCGGAGGCTCAAGCCGCACTTGAGCGCGGCCGAGAGCTACCGACATCGCCAGGAGAAGCCACCTCGCCCCCGAGGCCAGGAGCGGCAGCTGAGACAAGCCACCCACGCCCGAGGCCAGGGCCGGCGGCCTGGAGGAGAAACCCGAGGAGTGGTGGCTGGGCGGGCCCAGGAGGGCCTAGAGGAGCTATCCTACGTTGAGGGTCGGGAACGGTGGCGGTGAGGAGATACCCCTCGTCAAAGGTAAGGTGCAGTGGCTCTGCTGGAGCAGTCGTGAAGAGATACCCCACGCTCAAGGTAAGTGAAACCCAAATAAGATGGTGGGTGTTGCGGGAGGGAATCAGAGGGCAGACACACTGAAACCATACTCACAGAAAACTAGTCAATCTAATCACACTAGGACCACACCCTTGTCTGACTCAATGAAACCAAGCCATGCCTGCAGGGCAACCCAAGATGGGAGGGTCATGGTGGAGAGGTCTGACAGAATGTGGTCCACTGAAGAAGGGAATGGCAAGCCACTTCAGTATTCTTGCCTTGAGAACCCCATGAACAGTATGAAAAGGCAAAATGATAGGATAGCAAAAGAGAAACTCCCCAGGTCAATAGGTGCCCAATATGCTACTGGAGATCAGTGGAGAAATAACTCCAGACAGAATGAAGGGATAGAGCCAAAGCAAAAACAATCCCCAGTTATGGATGTGACTGGTGATAGAAGCAAGATCCGATGCTGTAAAGAGCAGTATTGCATAGGAACCTGGAATGTCAGGTCCATGAATCAAGGCAAATTGGAAGTGGTCAAACAAGAGATGGCAAGGGTGAACGTCGACATTCTAGGAATCAGCGAACTAAAATGGACTGGAATGGGTGAATTTAACTCAGATGACTATTATATCTACTACTGTGGGCAGGAATCCCTCAGAAGAAATGGAGTAGCCATCATGGTCAACAAAAGAGTCCGAAATGCAGTACTTGGATGCAATCTCAAAAATGACAGAATGATCTCTGTTCGTCTCCAAGGCAAACCATTCAATATCACAATTATCCAAATCTATGCCCCAACCAGTAATGCTGAAGAAGCTGAAGTTGAACGGTTTTATGAAGACCTACAAGATCTTTTAGAACTAACACCCAAAAAAGATGTCCTTTTCATTATAGGGGACTGGAATGCAAAAGTAGGAAGTCAAGAAACACCTGGAGTAACAGGCAAATTTGGCCTTGGAATGCGGAATGAAGCAGGCCAAAGACTAATAGAGTTTTGCCAAGAAAATGCACTGGTCATAGCAAACACCCTCTTCCAACAACACAAGAGAAGACTCTACACATGGACATCACCAGATGGTCAACACTGAAATCAGATTGATTATATTCTTTGCAGCCAAAGATGGAGAAGCTCTATACAGTCAACAAAGACAAGACCGGGAGCTGACTGTGGCTCAGATCATGAACTCCTGATTGCCAAATTCAGACTTAAATTGAAGAAAGTGGGCAACACCACTAGACCATTCAGGTATGACGTAAATCAAATCCCTTATGATTATACAGTGGAAGTGAGGAATAGATTTAAAGGTCTAGATCTGATAGATAGAGTGCCTGATGAACTATGGAATGAGGTTCTAGGTAACCTAGAAAAGATGAATCTCCCCTTTGATCTATATTGAAGATATTTATTCATTCACTTGTGCTAAACTCTAAAATAGTTGTGAACTCCATATCTTAATTAGCATTTTTAAAAGAAAACAAAAATAACAAGAAATTGGCATTTTCCCTTCTTTTTGTGTTTTATAATTGGAGTTCATTTTTCTTATAACACTCCAGTTCTGCATGAACAGCCAATTTTCTTAAGTAATTAGGTTGTCTATTTTGGGTAAATATGCTACAGTGTTAGAGTATGTAAAACTGTCTGTGTGACTTGATATAAATTTTGTTAATTAAACACACAATTGTTGTAAGCAATACCTTTTAAAAACAACCACCAGAGATTTAGTTTTGTACATAGTAATCAGATTCTGGTGCTTAGAAGACTTCAGCCTAATGAGCTCTGAGAACTATCACTAAGTGAAGATTTTATGTTCTCAGTGACCTGTACCCACTGTGGGGTGGAGATGGGGCAGGGATCAATTGCAATCATCAGTGCCACTCTGCAAGGCCATCATCAATAGGAATAACACTGAAGACAGAGCTGAGAGCAGAAAAGTAAATGTTTACTGAGTATATACAGTAACCTAGAAACAAGACCATGTGCTAGATAACATGCATACATTTTTTAAGCTGCTCACAATCACATGGGGCCATATTTTCTCTAAAGAGAGCTAACTTGAACTAAAAATAAGTAACTTAGATCACTAGCTAAAGTAGAGTAACTGCGTTCGAATGCACACTTTTATTCAAGAGATAACAGAACCAAGAAGAAAGTTTACAGAAACCAAAGATTCCAGGGATCTGATTGAAGCCTATGCAATTGGAAGAAAATTCCTCAGAGAAAATAATACAAAATTATGACTAGAAAATTCAATGTGGGGCCTAGAGAAGGCACCCATGAAAGCAAGTAGTTGCACATAGCTTGTTTCTGTTATGCCTTATTACAAAATAAAACACCTCCAAAATGTAAGAGCTTACATGAACAAATTACTATTATCTCTCACATTTCTGGGGGTTGATAAGATTAACTTAGGAGTGTAAAAGGGAAGAAGCTTGTATTCTGTTACAAGTTAGTCATTAAAGGGATGTTGCTATAGGCTTAAACTATACATAATGACCGATCTCTGGGAACTATGCCTCCCAGGGAGGGAACATTAAGCTAAAATACCTTTGTTTAGCTCACAGGAAAGGTCCTGACCAGGCCCACTTATGAATGACTGCAGGAAGGAAAAAATTAACACATTTCCTCCAAAGACCAACTAGAACCAGGAAATATTTGACTTTACTCCTTCCTATTTTAGTATAAAAGAAGCCTGAATTGTAACTTAGGCAATATGGTTCTTTGGGACACGAGTCTACTATCCTCTCAGTCTTCAGGCTTTCTGAATAAAGTCACTCTCCCTTGCCCCAAAAACTTGTCTCTCAATTTATTGGCCTGTCATGTGGTGAGAAGTAGGAGCTTGGATTAGATAACAGTATTCTTCATGTAGTTTAAATTAGATAGCAACTGAAGCTACTGTCAGCTGAATATTTGACAAGCTTCACAACTGAGATAACTCATTCATGTGACTGCCATTTCCTGCTAGCAATCAGCTGAGTACTTAGCCAGGTGTGTTGGCTCTGATCTTATCTGGGGCTCTCAGTATGGCTTCTGCACGTGGCTTGTGTTTCTCAGGGCATGGAAGGTAGGTTCTGAGAGGTAGTATCACAAAACATAGCTTTCCAAAAAGGAAGCAGCAGATTTTGCAAGTCTTCTTAAAGAGTTACCAGAAAAGCCATATCATTGCTTCTACTATATTCCATTGGTTAGGCAGTCATCAGTCATCAAGCCAGTCTAGATGTGAAAGAAAGGGAAGTAAACTTCATGTCCTAATGTGAGGAGCATGAAAGAACTTGCAGCCATCTTCAATCTACCTCTGCAGAGCAGAAAAATTTTTATTGAGAGATTAACAGAGCATTATAGAATTTCAGTATAGGTAAACTTGAACAGATAAATAAATTGGTGATAAACAGAGGAGGTGAAAAAAGAGGAGGTTTAAAGGTCACTGACCAAAACAAATAGGAAATATTATTACTGCTCTGTCTTTCTTTTAATCTGATGCTGATGAAAGAAGTAGAGAAGAAGGTAATGGCAGAAATTTCAAAGGTTAATCTATGAATGGATACCAAGAGGAATGAGAGAATATTTTTAGCTGGGTGAATCAAGATTACCAATCAATCACACTTACATTACATATAGGAAAACTGAATAGGGTATAGTAAGTGAATTGCTCAAAATAATTAGCAAGTGAGATGTAAGATAAGATAAACTCTGGGTTTTATAACAATAAATTTGAATTTTAAAAAGAGTTAAAATTTTTCAATCTTTTTCATAGACAGAATAAGAATTTACTTATGTAAATTTACACAAATTTAAATTTACCCACAGATAAAAAAAAGTTTGCCAAATGAGAATCAAGGGTTTTAGCTTGAATATGCATTCTTGTACTCAGCATAATGTATGCTTCCCAAAGGAGGAGAATGTGTCTCCTTTACTCAACTTTGCATTTCTGGGATTGAGCACAATGCCTGGCACATGACAAAAAAGCATTGAATAAATATTGTTAAATTAATAAATAAATAAAAATAGCTTTTACTCTTTTGACTTTCTCAAGTGTCTTAAAAAGTAAATGTAATTTGTGTGTCCAGCTCATATCTCAAAATATCAATAAGGTAATATACTATGTATATCATTTCTAGTTCTCCACCTCCTTCCCTGGAAGTTCACCAGTCTTAGAGAAGAGGAGATGCATGAAATAGAAATATTCTCATAGATCTACAGTTTGAGGCAGATCTGCCACAGTTGACCTGAGGCCTGTTAGAATAAAAAAATATGTAATGCTTACTGTTATATGTCATTGAGGTTCAGGTATCATTTAGTATAATGATGAAAGTGAAAGTCATTCAGTCATGTCCGTCTATTTGAACCTCAGGGACTATACAGTCCATGGAGCTCTCCAGGCCAGAATACTAGAGTGGGTAGTCTTCCCCTTCTCTAGGGGATCTTTCCAACCTATAAATTGAACCCAGGTCTCGCGCATTGCAAGTGGATTCTTTACCAGCTGAGCCACAAGGGAAATCCTTGTATAATGATAGCTAACCAAAAAATAGAGTATCTTTGTTTTTAGTTATTGTTGGGTTTTAATTTGTTTCTTATTACATTTTTGTTTTGAAAAAATAAGCAAAAAAAAAAAAAGTTACCACTTCTTTTTTGTCACTAAGAATGAATTAATAGAATCATTGCATGCACCAAAATATAGGAATCTCAGGATGTGGAATCATTCAAGGGGTAGGGATAATTCTTATAGTTAGACAGAAAACAGCTAGTGAAAAATATCTCCCACATTTACAATTTAACTTGAGTTTAAATAATTAGAAAATTTTGAAAATAATTTTCTAGGATAATATAATTAACTGGTTTAGTCTCCAGTTTGTTGTATTACCTCCATTTTAAAAATCCCATTTAATTCAATGATAGTAGGAATCTTTAAGCTAAGTGAATATCTGGCCTCAGTAGATTTTTGTGTATGAAAATGTTCATATAGAAAAAAAATTTTAAAGGTTTCCTTTGAAGTAAAACTTAACAGTGATATAAGGGAATACACACTTACCTAATCACATCAATACCAGGCTACTGAGGATATGTGAGGGCTTAATGCATTTTAGGAAAGAACAAAAATCTTAGCTCCAGGTTTCTTCCTAAAAAACAAACAAACAAAAAACAACAACAACAACAACAAAAAAAAAACATGGTTCTGCAGAATTGAGATAAGCATAGCTATTAGTATTCTTCCCTGGAAAATCCCATGGACAGAAGATCCTGGAGAGCTACAGTCCATAGGATCACAAGGGTCAGACATGACTTAGAGACTAAACCGCCACCATCACCATTATTGTTGATGTTGTTTAGTTGCTAAGTAATGTCTGATTTTTTTGTGAACTCATGGCTGTAGCCCACCAGGCTCCTATGTCCATGGGATTTCCCAGGCAAGAATACTGGAGTAAGTTGCCATTTCCTTCTTAAGGGCATCTTCCCAACACAGGGATCAAACCCACACCTCTCATGTCTCCTGCATTGGCAGGCAGATTCTTTACCACTGAGTCACCAAGGAGGCCCATAAGCAAAGCTATGTTGTATGCTTAGTCCTGTCTGACCCTTTGCAACCCCATATATTGCAGCCCATCAGGCTCCTCTGCCCATGGGAATTTTCAGGCAAGAATACTGAAGTGGGTTGCCAATTACTCCTCCAGGGCATCTTCTTGACCCAGGGATTGAACCCAAGTCTCCTGTTTCTCTGACATTGGCAGACAAATTCCTTACCACTGAGCCACATGGCAAGTCCCAAGCATAGCTATATCAATCACAAAATTCTCAAATAAAAAAATTATGTCTGTCTTATCAAATTTTCTCCTGTCCTAGTTTGTCTACGATTTAAAGGGAAATGCACTGAGATGCAATGCTTTAGATCTTTATGATTAACAGATAAAGCAAATTATAAGGCCTTGTAGCTGGAAGGATATTAATAAGAACAATGAATACTACAGGAAAAATTACTACTAATAAAGGATTGATGGTAATAAATTGGCAATTAAATGTTACATATGAAAACCAGAAATGAATCCTTGCAGAGTATAAGGAGATTTTCATCTCTTGTGATGGGAAGGCAGAAAAACCCCAAGACCAGTCCCAGGTTATAATCAGAATTGTAGTGCAATCCTTGAGAAGCTTGAATTCTTAATCCCAGCAGGTACGTCTTTCAGTTCAGTTTAGTCACTCAGTCGTGTCTAACTCATTGCGACCCCATGAATCACAGCATGCCAGGCCTCCCTGTCCATTACCAACTCCCAGAGTTCACTCAGATTCACGTCCATCGAGTCTGTGATGCCATCCAGCCATCTCATCCTCTGTTGTCCACTTCTCCTCCTGCCCCCAATCCCTCCCAGCATCAAAGTCTTTTCCTATGAGTCACTCTTCACATGAGATGGCCAAAGTGCTGGAGTTTCAGCTTTAGCATCATTCCTTCCAAAGAAATCCCAGGGATGATATCCTTCAGAATGGACTGGTTGAATCTCCACTTTACCCCAAGTAAAGACTGATCCATATTGAAACAAACTCTAAAATTTAAACTTAGAGGCACCTGGGATGATGCATTTAAAAATCTTGAGTTCCCACTTTACCCCAAGTAAAGACTGATCCATATTGAAACAAACTCTAAAATTTAAACTTAGAGGCACCTGGGATGATGCATTTAAAAATCTTGAGTTCCCATGGCCTTTAATAGTGTCCTTTCCTCTCATCTAAAGGCCAATGCTACCCCCATACTGGTAGATGATTAGAAACCTCTATTAATCTGCTCCCAACAACTTTTTGGCCATTACATTATTAAAACAACATTATGGTATCAAACAAATGCTGGACCTTGAAAGAAGGAAGAAGACTGCATACTAAATGACCTATAGAACTAACCATTATGTACAAACAAGAATTGGGAGTGAATTATGAAAATGAATTCCAAGACTTCTAGATCAAGGGGCTTAAACATGAAATTGGATATATTGGATAAAGGTTTGTGGGGGATCTGTCTTCCACTTTACAGGATTTTGCACTCTGGAAAAGACCCTTGGAAATAGCACTAACAAGTGGAAACCAGAAACGCCCTAGCCACTATGACAGATAGAGGATGCAGTCATAAAAAGGCTCAGAAAATTGGATATGCTAGAGTGGAAATCCTATAAACACTCTATATTAGAGAACTCAGCATGAAAAACTGTAAAGGATAAATATAATCACCTAAACAGAACTCCAGAATCAATTTACTTCAAGGAATAACAAAGAAATATTTATTAACCTCTCCCAAGGGCATATAAACAGAAGAAATTGCAAGGTAAAGAAAATTAAAAATTTTCATAAGAGAACGAACTCAAAAACTCTTCTGACACAGCAGTTTATTACTATAATGTCTAGAGAATTGGAAAAAGAAAGAATTTTTTTTCAAGGTGTTAATCAATGGGTGTTGAATGTTTCCAGTCCTGTATTAGTCACAGTGGAAATGTGAGGAATAGGGAAAGAAGAATGTAGACCACAGGTTGGTATTTTACCAGTCATGAAATGCCTTTAGTCAGGTTTAAATTTCCCCAGGGAACAAATGACAACATTTTTAATAACCAAGGATATGACCTCTACTTCTGTATGTGTGTTGCAGCCAAGCAGAGTTTCAATAGATTGGGGCATCTTCTATCTTACTTTGTGACTAACTCATCCCATGCCTCAATTGAGTACATTTAAAGGAAGTGGGAATGGACTACTCTCATGGTACAGTGGATAAGAATCTGCCATCCAATGCAGGGTATGCAGGTTCAATTCCTAGTTCAGGAAGATTCCATATGACACAGAGCAACTAAACCTGTGCACCACAACTATTGAGCGTGCATGCTCTAGAGCCTGTGAGCCACAACTAATGAGCCCATGTACCACAACTACTAAAGCTCACGGGCCCTAGAGCCCATAATCTGCAACTACCGAGCCAGCGTGCTACAACTACTGAAGCCTGCTTATCTAGAGCCTCTGCAATAAGAGAAGCTACCACAATGAGAAGCCTGAGCACTGTGACAGAGAGTAACCTCTGCTCCCCTCCACTAGAAAAAGCCCACACTTAGCAAGGAAGGCTCAGCACAACCAAAAATAAATAGATTAAAAAATAATAATAAAGGTAGTGGGAGTATAAATACCTCTTAGAGACATGGATACTGTATTGGATGACAATATTATATAAATGGACTTCCCTTGTGGCTGGGCTTTCCAAAAGATAATTTGAAAAGTGCTCTAAGAGAGATAGTTTATTTATGGCAGTGCAACTCTAAGTTTTATTCATCAGAACTATTCTTTCTGGCATTTTAGCTTTATGTAAGGATTTAGATGAAATCATATATACTGCCCATAACAAGCTGTTAAAAGATGAATTATTTTCAGTAAGATCCTCCAAATTAAGACTATGTCAAGAAGAAAAAAGATATCATTTGCAGTAAGCATGATGGTTACCTGTTCATACTTGCTGCACCTCTACCCAAATTTCATCTATATGGTTAAATTTATTACTTAAATTATTTGTGAGCATATGAGTCAGACACAACTGAGTGACTGAACTGAACTGAACTGATATGAATATACAAATATACATGAGTTTGAGCAGGCTCTGGGAGTTGGTGAAGGACAGCTACACCTGGCATGCTGCAGACCATGGGGTCGCAGAGTCAGACAACGGTGGAGCGACTGAACAGAAGTGAAATAATACATACATACAATCAGTTCAGTTCAGTTCAGTCACTCAGTTAAGTACAACTCTTTCCAACCCCATGGACTACAGCACACAAGGCTTCACTGACCATCACCAACTACTGGAGCTTGCTCAAACTCTTGTCTGTCGAGTTGGTGATGCCATCCAATAATCTCACCCCTCTGTCATCCCCTTCTCCACCTGCCTTCAATCTTTCTCAGTATCAGAGTATTTTCCAGTGTATTTCTTTGCTTCAGGTGGCCAAAGTATTGGAGTTTCAGCTTCAGCATCAGTCCTTCCAATGAAATATATTCAAGATTGATTTCCTTTAGGATTGACTGATTGGATCTTCTTGAAGTCCAAGAGACTCTCAAGAGTCTTCTCCAACACCACAACTCAAAAGCATCAATTCTTCCACACTCAGCTTTCTTCATTGTCCGACTCTTAGATCCATATATGACTACTGGAAAAACCATGGCTTTGACTACATGGACCTTTGTTGGCAAAGTAATGTCTCTGCTTTTTAATATGCTGTCTAGATTGGTCATAGCTTTTCTTCCAAGAGCAAGTGTCTTTTAATTTCATGGCTGCAGTCACCATCTGCGGTGATTTTGGAGCCCCCCAAAAGAAAGTCTCTCATTGTTTCCACTATTTCCTCATCTATTTGCCATGAAGTCATGGGACCAGATGCAACGATTTCATTTTCTGAATGTTGAATTTTAAGCCAACATTTTCACTCTGCTCTTTCACTTTCATCAAGAGTTCTTTAGTTCTTCTTCGTCTTCTGGCATAAGGGTAGTGTCATCTGCGTATCTGAGGTTTTTGATATTTCTCCCAGCAATCTTGATTCTAGCTTGTGTTCATTCAGCATACATTACACATAAACAATATATATAATTAACTTTTATGTTGGAAAGTAAATTCCTTGAAATTTTTTTTTCTGAATTTACTTTAAATTGATATGCATAGAAAGAGTTTCTTGAAGGCAATCAGGTCATTGTGTACCATGTTCTGAGGAGAGTAAAATAGTTTGACAATCAAGGTTCCAAAATAAACACGACTTTTTCTCATTTTTTTTTCTGTTTTTCCCTTGGATTTTGAAGAGAGAATGATTAAGTGTTGAGAAGTAATTATTCTATAACTGCCCAAGGATTTGCTGTCATAGCCTGGGACGTCTTGGTAAGATGTTTTAAACTATTCCCCGTCCTCCTCTTCTTCTTCTTCTTCTTTTTTTTTTTTAATAATCTTGATGGAAATAATCTGAGTTGAGAGTTCTCTGATGGCATTGCTTTGAGATATACTGGTGAAAAGATATAAGTATAAAAGTTCAGTTCCTCACACATAAGCTTTGTCTGTATAGTGTCAAGTACCCAGGTGTGGAAGTATATGATGGTTGATTGACATTTTCATTTTTCAGCTAGAAATTCTGGCAGAATGTTGACCCAGCCTTCATCTTAAAAAGCCCTTTTTCTGAACTAGAATCTTATTTTAGAATGATTGGCATATCTTAAAATTACACATTTTTGAATTGCCATTTTACTGAGCTGTGAATTTGAAAGAAAAGAATAAAAGAACTGCCATAAATTTACACATAAAAGCTATATTAAATGCTTAGTATATAAGAAAAATGTTTAACCTGTTTCTAATTTCTTAATTTTGAACAGATTTTCAAATATCAATATAAGACATTTATAGTATTATTCTACATTATTTCCAGGAATATTGTAGTTGTGGATTCATTGCCTATGTCTTAATTGGAGATTTTTTTTTTTTTTAATTTTGGCTTTTACTATTATCTCTGTTGTGAATTAAAAGAAAACAATTGCTTGTATTGTGATACGTTTTACTAGAATGTAATTATGTAGCATAGAAACTTTTATCTGTTGCTTCTCACCACAAATATTACCTCAATACCTACGATTTTTATATAGTAGGTGCTCAGCAAGTATTGGGAAGAAGGAAATGGCAACCCACTCCAGTATTCTTGCCTGGAGAATCCCAGGAACAAAGGAGCCTGGTGGGCTGCTGTCTCTGGGGCCACACAGGGTCAGACATGACTGAAGCGACTTAGCAGCAGCAGCAGTAAGTACTGATCAAAGGAACAAATAGATGAGGTGTTTTCAACCTTGTAACTAATAAAGAGTATGATATACCTCTTTAAAGGATTCTAAGACATAGGCAATGGGATATACTATTGTATTTCGTAGAACTTATAGAAATAAGATTCCATGGCCTATATTTTTGTTTTTCACTCTGATAATAATAGGATAATATAAAAAGATGAAAGGATATTGGAGTAGAATAAGGACAGGTTGCCAAAGTCACAAACTTCTTGGCTAGAGAGGTAGAGATAGAACATCCAGGCTTTTCAAAGATTCAGTTGTTTTCCTGAAATATTCTATAAAAGACAGAGTATATGTGACATGAGTATACTTTTTAAAAATGAAATAGAAATATCTTTGTTTTACTGCATAATCAAACATTCTGATTGTTCAAATATATCCTGGCACACTTAGGTAAGAATTCTGAAAAGTAGAAAAGAATGGACTGACTGGGTAGTCTGAGCATGTGCATTTAACCTTTACCTCTCTTCAGTTCAGTTCAGTTCAGTCGTGCAGTCGTGTCTGACTCTTTGCGACCCCATGAATCGCACTACGCCAGGCATCCCTGTCCATCACCAACTCCCGGAGTTCACTCAGACTCACGTCCACTGAGTCCATGATGCCATCCAGCCATCTCATCCTCGGTCGTCCCTTTCTCCTCCTGCCCCCAATTCCTCCCAGCATCAGGGTCTTTTCCAATGAGCAACTCTTCGCATAAGGTGGCCAAAGTACTGGAGATTCAGTTTTAGCATCATTCCTTCCAAAGAAATCCCAGGGTTGATCTCCTTCAGAATGGACTGGTTGGATCTCCTTGCAATCCAAGGGACTCTCAAGAGTCTTCTCCAACACCACAGTCCAAAAGCATCAATTCTTCTGCGCTCAGCCTTCTTCACAGTCCAACTCTCACATCCATACATGACCACAGGAAAAACCATAGCCTTGACTAGATGGACCTTAGTCGGCAAAGTAATGTCTCTGCTTTTGAATATACTATCTAGGTTGGTCTTAACTTTTCTTCCAAGGAGTAAGCGCCTTTTAATTTCATGGTTGCAGTCACCATCTGCAGTGATTTTGGAGCCCAAAAAAACAAAGTCTGACACTGTTTCTACTGTTTCCCCATCTATTTCCCATGAAGTGATGGGGCCAGATGCCATGATCTTCGTTTTCTGAATGTTGAGCTTTAAGCCAACTTTTTCACTCTCCTCTTTCACTTTCAACAAGAGGCTTTTTAGCTCCTCCTCACTTTCTGCCATAAGGGTGGTGTCATCTGCATATCTGAGATTATTGATATTTCTCCCAGCAATCTTGATTCCAGCTTGTGTTTCTTCCAGTCCAGCATTTCTCATGATGTACTCTGCATATAAGTTAAATAAGCAGGGTGACAATATACAGCCTTGACGTACTCCTTTTCCTATTTGGAACCAGTCTGTTGTTCCATGTCCAGTTCTAACTGTTGCTTCCTGACCTGCATACAGATTTCTCAAGAGGCAGGTCAGGTGGTCTGGTATTCCCATCTCTTTCAGAATTTTCCACAGTTTATTGTGATCCACACAGTCAAAGGCTTTGGCAAAGTCAATAAAGCAGAAATAGATGTTTTTCTGGAACTCTCTTGTTTTTTCCATGATCCAACTGATGTTGTCAATTTGATCTCTGGTTCCTCTGCCTTTTCTAAAACCAGCTTGAACATTAGGGAGTTCACGGTTCACATATTGCTGAAGTCTGGCTTGGAGAATTTGAGCATTATAAAGTCTCTTATAATGGTTCTGTGTTTGAGTGTATATGTATTTTACAAACACATACACATTTATATGCATTCATGGAAACAAAAGATATGGTTAATTTGCAATCTCATTGTAACAAGGCACTCCAAACATATAAGTAAATATAGAAAAGATATAAAACTGCTAACATCATGTTAGCAAGAGAAAAACCATAGACCAAATATGCACAATAGAAAACTAATGAAAAAGAGAATATACTGAGTATAGTGGAAAAATACAAAAAATGAGGATGAGTATTGAGGAGTCAGTTATAAGGGTAATTAAATTCTAACCTTCCTATCTCAAACATTAATTTACAAAAGGAAATCTAAAAATTAAAAGATATACTCTAAATGAAGTGAACTCCTTATTCAAAGGTTAGTTCAGTTCACACACAGAACAATGAAAATAATGACAGTTTGAATAAGATATGAACAGACTGAGAAGAGTGGGGAAGTGTGTGCGTGTGGGAGTAAGAGCAGATTTATTAGTGAAAGAAATGTATTTAAGTCTTAATGCAGAGAAAGTTACCCAATATTTTGGCAGTTAGAAAATGTTTTAATCTTTTTGTTTCCAGCTTCAAACCAATGGATCCTAAAAAGAGTAACATTAAAACCTCCCCTAACTTTTTATAAAGAGCCTTGCTCCAACTTTTCTCTTAAAGAAATTTATTTCAGCAATTTAAAACAATCGTTAAGAGTCAGAAACTAGGTGAGGAAAAGAAATGGCACAAAATAAAAACAAATAAACAAGCCAAACTTTGAGAAGATGAGAAAAAGATCCAAAGAATAGCCTTATTCAAAAAAAAAAAAAAAAAAAATAAAATACAAAATTTTTTTTTTCAAAGAGATATAAAATTATAAAAAATAAAAAAAAAAAAA